>LPNX010427697.1:265956-282749 GCA_001517045.1 Pseudotsuga menziesii
GTGGGGACTTACCTAATGACTTGATATGACTTGATTACATTATTAATCCTCCTGATCGGAACATCGGGGCATGACCACATGACTTAAATGCATAATAGAAACATCCCGGAATAAACATCGGGTTACAATATACAAAATACATATAAGAATACATTCCAAAGTTACATATACATCAACAAAAACCATGAGTGGTGATGAGCTTTGAGCATTGGTTTAAAATTAAATAAGGAAGAAATAAAAAAATATTAAAAAAATGGGAATTAAATATCAAAACAAATATATCAAACCCACTCATATTAAATTAATCAAACCATAAAGTGGATTATGACATGTATTGTAATAATTCATTAACTATTTAAAACCATATGTCACGTGGCCAATATCCTTTAATTTATTTTTATCATTCCCATATATCATCTCTTTATAAAACCACTTGCTTTAAGACTTTATATTTAATATATACATATATTACCATTTCATGTTTTGGTAACTAACGGATTTTATGTTTTGGTAACTAATGGTTTTTATGTTTTGTATAGGCATGCGAATATGGAGAATTAACACATGCATGGTAAAGAGGAATTCACACACATTGAAGAGGAATTTGCACGCCGTGAAGAGGAGGAGTGCACCCATCACACGAGGAAAGGAAATGGAATCTATAACACAACCTAGCCATAATTAAACTCAACTTCCAACAATTAAATCATGCAATAACCTAACCAAAATTCAGCCCAGAAATTGGATTTGTGAGTTAAATTTCAGTCACAGGTCATTTAACCCATCGTTCACACCTGGAGATACGTTTGTTTTCCAATCTGGACGCATTCATGCTGTTAACAAAAATATGGGTTATGTTTCCCACTTGGAACACATGGTTCATGAAATTTTGGTTGCAAATATTCACTCTACATCTCGTCCAAGTATCCATCTCATATTCCATTCACCCTATCCTTCAGCCTTCCATTCGTATTTAGACAGAATTTTCAGTATTTTCCAGAATTTCTAGTATTACTTTTTGTGTAGAAATAATTAGCTCGGGTATAAGTTAACTTTACATCATTTCATGATGTTCTGTAGCTATTTGGGGTTCGAATCCATCTTTAGCATCTCATATCCCAATATTCGCTCTACATGGGTATTACATGTCTCAATTTCAAAATAGTCCTTAGATTTAAAATTTGTGTTTTGATTAGTAGTATTTCATTTCCAAGAATTGTAGCTAGTTTTAAATGTCATTTTCTAGGTAGTATAGCTTAGTTTATTTCAATTTTAGGTGTAAGAGAATAGAAGTTAATTTTTAATTTTGGTTGTTTCATTTGGATTTCAAGAATGTAGTAGTGTTAAGTTATTTCTATGGCTTGACAACAGATAGGTTAGGATATCCTTGAAAAATATAGACTTTAGTTTTGCACATATAGTGTTTCAATCTCACAAACTACCTTCCCAGGTTGACAATTAAGTGTTGAATTAGATAGCATATATTTTCACCAACATAAATCACTAGTAGAAGTAGAGTAGGAAGAGAAAGGGAAAGAAGATCATAGAGCATGAGAGGGAGGAAGAGTCTGTAAAGTTGGAGAAAAATATCTTGAGTAGAGTCTGCAGCTTAGTGCACATGCGAAAGGTGCATTGATTTCCTCATGCTAGATGAAGAACACCTTGTAGTTTTTTTCCGGATGGTTCTATGTATATGTGTGTATGTTGAAAGCATATTAAATATGTATGTAAATGTTATGTTTAATGAATTATTGTAGGTTTTCATATAAATGAATATATGTATGATGGTTTCCTTGTATTACTAGATGTGAGTATGTTGCATGACTATTGTTCCTTTAATGAACACATAAGAAAGGTTGGGGCACAACCTATCTCTTGAGCACAGTGAACAAAAGTAATCCACCCCTAGACCTTGTTGGAATCCTTCGCATAGACCCATGAACTAAACACCCTCCCACATAACTTCAGAAACGTGGTTTTGGAAGCTAACCATAAAAGAGAGATATCTCGGGTGAGATGACATCTACGTCGCAGGTGCTACTGGATGAGCTCTGCTCCGTCGGGAAAATATCTCAGGATTTGTTGTGCCGAGCTGAAGGTACTGAACCTGGGTTGGGATCCTTGGAAAAAGGGACAGATAGAAATAAAAAATACAACAAATGGTTTTGTTGCTGGGAACCTGAATGGTTGCAGTGAGGTATATGTTGTGGCAACCAACAAAACCAGAGATCCAATATTGGGTGGAATCCAAAGAATTAGAGTTTGCATGAAAATAAAGTGAAGGATATAGGTGGATCCCAACATAGTGGTTGGTCCAATATATCTATACAGATATCCACAATATTTTCTTTTTTGAGTTTCCCATTGTGTTACAATAATGGTTATCTAAGTTAGTGACCCAAAAAAAAAACTTTCGAGGAGGAGAACGAAGGGAATGGACTCCCAATTTAATTGAACGACCGGAAGAAGTAAGAAACCCTGTGTCAAGGGATGTATATTTTTGGATAGATAGCATCCTAAAGGGATATATTAATAAGTTTGTTGTTGACACAATAACCTCATACAGTGAGGCAGACTGAAATTTGTTTCAAGGCCCACGCTGTAGATATTTGTCATCTTTAAAGACGTGGATAAAAATACTTGTATGTGAAAGAGGCATTATGCGAATGTAAGAAAACTGTATTGAAATAGAGTGGCTATGTCTCAGCAAAACCCTGAAGTGAGATGTTCCCAGGAGATAGTGGAACTAAACTAGAGGCAAAATTTTTAAGAAGCAGAAGAAGATTCAGGTTCGGTAAGCACAAAAAAACTCTATTGGGAAGAGGGAGTTGCAGCACAAACAACGAAGAAGAAAGCTACGAGCTTGTGTCATATTTGAACGAAGTGTCTTATGTAGAAGAAGAGGAATACCAACCAATCTCTAAAGGAGACGAAGAATCAAAAGAATCGGCTGAAGTGCCAGAATGAGAACCTGCTTATTACTCACATACAACACTACATACTTCGCGAGAGGTAAGATCGAGAGACTTATCTCCAAGTAATTATGTTAATATGAGTAATACTAACGCTATAAATAGAGGACAAGGAAGTTCGACTAGCCAAAATTTTGTTCTGACTATACCAACAACAAATACAATGGCGAGAGATGATATTAAGTTACCAATATTCAATGGAAACAGGTTGGAAGACCCATAACAACATTGGTTCATTTGTGAAGTTGTATGGACTGTGCAATATATCCATGACGAGAATAATAAGGAACCAATGGACACAACTTTGTGAGGTCATGCACTGGACTGGTATATGAAATTTTCCATAGTACCAATAGGAATTGTCCCGAAAACACTCAATGAGATTCGAGTGGGTCTAATAGATGAGTTCAGAAAACCAAAGTATGAATCACAATGCATCACCGCAATCAAAGAGATTAAGTAGTTACCAACAAAATATGTTTGGGACTTTTACTAAAGATTTAGAACATTGATGACCAAATTAAAATTCCAAATTTCAGATGTACACCACAAGGAATGTTTTATTTCCTCCTTATTACCACATATATGAACCCCATTGATGCAACGAAATATTTTGTCTTAAATAGAGGCTCTAGAAATAACAATGAAAGTAAAATCCTCGACAGTTCGAGATACTAGATCGAGAATGATGAAAATTGAGTCACAACTGACCAACCTTACAGTGCAAATCCAGGACATTAAGAGAGGAAAGGAAGTTCAAGAAGAACTATGGTGTACAATATGCAGAATAGACAGAAACCACAAAGACAATTTCTTGGCGCTCATGAACTATGTTGCAGCAGGTGAGTCGAACCCATTAAACACTCGATGAATGCCTTAGTGTAGGATATTCCAAAATAGGGGCCATAAGTCTAAAGAATGTATGTACTTACAGAAGATTATAAGCACACCAGCTAGTGTGTATTGTAAATTTTATAGATCAGTATGTCATGATGAAAAATACTGCAAAGAATTTCATCTACTACAAGAAAAGATGATGGACACCTACTTAATGAAAAATGATGAGAAGATGTAAGCTGAACGAGTGTAGGATCAGTATCATCCTGTGAAATATCAACAATCACAATACCCTCATCCACAATACCAACAGAATCGGTATCCTCAATAACAACCATACCCTCCGCAAAAGGGGGACAAAAAATTTATAGGTCAAGGAAAACAACAAAGAAGAGGATTTGGTCAAGGAAGAGGCCAAGTCATATGTTATAACTGTGGGTAGTTAGGAAATTTTTCCTGAGATTGTCAAAGTCCTATGAAAACTTGTACATACTATAAAGCATTTGATCACACTGCCGAATAGTGTCCACAACTAATTGCGAAATGGGAGGATAGAACTGTCATAAATCCCAACCCGATGTAGAATCATAATCCAAATCCCAATCAGAACATTCAAATGATTTTTGTTGAACCAAGAGAACCTCACATTGTTGTAATCACTAGAGGAGGTGCTACGACAGGTGGAGACCAAAATACACAGCAAGGACAACCACAAGTGAGACCTATGACACAAAAGAAAGCTCTGCTAGATGTAGAAAAGGAGAAAGAATTCCTCTTGGAGGTGCGACAAGAATTATTTGGTGCTAACCATCCGTTGACATATGGACAAGTTAAGACCATGTTCGAACAATTTGAACAACTCATAAGGAATCCAAAAATGAAAAAGTTTAGTAATCTTAAATAATTTTTCAAAATTTTTTAAGCACTAATCAATGATAAGGATGTTGTCGCAGAATTGGAAACACTAATAGAAGAAACCTCAGATGACCTGCAACCTGAAAAAAGAGTTATCATATCAGGTTAGGATTGAAGATAGGCCAAGAACTGCGAATGACTACACATATTGGCGACTATGATATGGATTATATCATTTTATATTTGGGCTCAGATGTAAACATATTGACAAGACAAACATGGGAGAGCATGAATAAGCCATGTCTGGACTAGTCTCCCATTCAACTAAGTCTTGTGAACTAGTCGAAGGTTCTACCAATTGGTATACTAACTCAAGTTCATGTAGAAGTCATAGGATTAAGAACATATGTCAAATTGAAAGTTATTAACATTGTCAATGACAAAAATCCATATCCCGCACTGCTATGAATTGATTGGGAAATAGACAACCAAACCATTATAAATTTCAAGAAAAGGATCTTATCATTTGAATATTCTGAAATGAGAGTGGCTGCGCCCATTGATCCACTTGAAGGACAAAGATATGTTGAGCCCATACATAGTGAAGGGAAGGTTAATTATCTAGATCAACTGTATAACATCATGTCTTCAAAAGAATATTATATAAATCCAACAATTGAAGGGAAACTGAGTTGGCGGAGTGTACGTTCATGCACGTCTGACTCAGGCAATTCCCTGGAAAATTAGCAGAACAATCTACAATAATTTTCCATGAGAAGATATGAATTGAATCACAAGAGCTGTCCGAAGAGTAGGAGCTGAAGCAAGTGCACTTACTACATATGAAGGACTACCTAACCTTGCATATTTTCTTGAATAATTTGAAGAAAAGTCACAGAATTGCAACGATTGTACGCTCTGGACTACGTGTTGAAAGCTACACCTTCTAGATGGTGGGGTACACATAAACAGTTTATCTTCAAATGGCTATAGTGTAGAAAATTAATGGAGATCATATTTGGAGAAGCGATCAGTTGCTCTGGTCAGAAGTATACAAGATTGACATATCGTATCGAACATATTGAGCACTTTTACAGGAACTGGAAAGAATATCCGCGACAAGAATGGGTGCATTGTTTCATCCACACTTTGGAAATGGTACCAAGATAATGGTACACATCAGTAGCACTACAACGAGGAATTGTTGAATGGGAAAGCTTAGCTGTAAGATTCACCCAAACATTTGAGTTCACAAGTGAACACTTGACAATCGATGTTGCATTACAAATAATAAAGGATAATATATTTGAATAAATATTGGTCACAACCATGAATTTCCATCAATGCAATATGAAAGTACACAATTAGATGGAATGCTATAATATCACAGGAGATCTGGATGATAATGACCCACTTCACAGAAATATACATGTGTCAACAAGAATATGTGTAGTGGAATGAGTTCACACGTGTGAAGACACACCTTACCCTGCTCGATACGACCTTACCCTGCTCAATACAACCTAAAAAAAAAGAGATGACAACGATATTTTTGGTATCGTCCAGATTGATAACAATATCTACAATTTAAAACAACAGATAAATGGTGGTATAACGCAAAACTATTTTATTAATGAGCCCATGGTATGCTCATGTGCATGGAAGGATAGATTCCTTTATGATTAATTGATCGCGTGTGCGAAGAACGAATAGGGTAATTTAAGGTATTTTATCAAGCTTCACCACCAAGACTCCATTCATCCTTGCATACAGAATATGAACTCAACTACTGCTCCCAACCCTGAGCACTGAACTAGTGTCGTTGTAGTATGGTAATTTCCATTTCCAGCACAAGCACAGTCAAATTCAAGCCTCTATCACCTACCCCTATTATGGAGGATACTATTGATTACGTCCCACCGTAGAGGACCCCCACTGATGTACAAATTGGTCCAGGAGTAGATCCGAGTATTGGTAAACTGAACATAAAAGAAAGACCAGGTCTGTCGGGGTCCAAGTAGGGAAAGCACTAGTAACCAAAAATAAAGGGAAAAGCATCAACACCTCCAACGCTAGCCCCACCAATACAAGAGTATTTTGAGAAAAGAAATTTGATGCCACCTTATGTCTCACTGACACACAGGGATGCACTATGCGTTGCAGTTCAAAAAAGGGTAGGGCCCCACTGGTTGTGCCACTAGTACCCAAAGGACTGGAGGTGCTAAAAGAATTTTTTCCTAATGTGATAAATATATGTTATGTTGATCATGACACAAAACCCTGGACAGACCTAGACCATCAAAAGTACATGGAAATTGTGAGGGACACACCTAAGGAGCCTCAACAATTTATTGGAAAGGAATGGGTCAAGGGATTGGAGCATTTTTGGCATATTATCACTGTTATATATGCCACGTTTTGGACAAAGTACACCAATCAACACATGTGTTAAGAAGTTATTCCTATTTTTTCATGGAGGGATTCTCTGGCTAGGAAAACCTATACCCGTAGATATTCAGCTCATTGCCACCATCATAGGCCTACCATCTGTAGGAATGGACCCATCACCACTTCTAAAAAAGGATCAAGAGGCGAAAATAGCTATGAGGATGAAGAAAAATTATGACATGTTAAGAAGAAAAAGGGGATTTGTGATTTAGTCCATTAATAACACCACTGTTCACTATGCTTCCAAAGTGTTGGCCTACAAGTTACTCCGCAAAATGCACCCAGACCAGTGTATTGTGAGAGAAATTTCATTTGCGGAACTTTGCATGGAAGGAGTTCATATAAATTAGTGTCAATTATTGCTGAACGAGCTTGTACAAGATTCCATCGATGCACTTCAAAAGGGTAGGCCATTTATCTATTCATGGATGTTACTTTTAATTTCATTTATAGCATGGTCCGACCCACAATACTACCAAGGGTTTGACCAACCAGTGACTTGTATAGGATCAAGATATTTGAACTAGTGGTTTGAGAAGGACTTAAAAGATCAAAAAAACAGAACAATATTGAATTCTTTATACATGGGGAGGCTGTTAGGATTATTAATCCTCCCTTGGTCAAATGTCTATTAGATTAATTTATCCTAACTTAGGAACCTTAATAAATTATTTGGGTCCACTAGCACAATTGAGTCCACTTGGCCTAATGGGGCCACATGTACCAGTCACTAGAGTGTGGGGAACAATGCTAGAGGTTCACTGCCACTTACTGCATGTGCATGCATTAGTTTGGGTGCCTCCTAGAACAATACCTACATTTTAGGAGCCATTGGGAGTCTCAGCACCAACCTACATCAGTTAGTTGGAGTTTGTACTAGTCACTCTTAGTTAGCCCCCAGTTACTTTCAGTTATTTCACAATCAGTTAGCTAGCGCTAGCTATGCATGGCTAATGCATGGTTGCATGTGGAGTAGGCGCCTTTTCCTACCTACCACACTTAGTTGCACTGAGTTAACTAATTGTTACTGATTGATTGAGTTGGTTGGACATCTGGGAGTTATCTATTGGACTCCGATATTGATTGAGACACCATGAGTTAGCTAGTTATTTAGGTACAGTCACATCCAGTTGGAAAATTTGAATTCCTATATAATGGATTCGAATTCTTCCTATTTGTAAATTATTGTAACAACGGATTAATTATTGTGAATGATATTGTAAATACCTGAGCGATACTCATATGTTTCCTATGTGGTTTATTTTATTCAGTTTGTATCTTCATTCTCCATTTACTGCAAACATTATTAGAACTATCTTCTTGAAGATCTAAATGGCATTCAAATTCGAATATGGTATCATAGACATCTCAAGAAGGTTTCATGCTTGCTTCTCCCCATTGAACATCAAAAGCAGTTGGGTTTCCACAGAAGTCCCCTATGATGATTTTATAGCTCTGAATTTATTTAGAGTAGTGAAGAGGGCGTGACGGATCCTGAAAATATGTTCATGTTGAGAGGAAAAGAATTATTATAACAGTTCAAATGTTTTAGTGTGTTTTGCAATGAAAAATTGATAGGTGCTATGTATCTTGTGTGAATTTTTGTGATCTTTCACCCAGAGCAATTATGAGTTATCAATCTGCTACACCTTGGATCCTTACAACTTCCAATTATCTTAATTGGAGGATTGACATGCAGCTATCCTTGCACCGACATGGCTGCTTCAGGATAATAGAAGGAAAGGAGGCAGAGCCTCATCAACTAGTTGAAAAGAACAAGTTTCTGAACTGTTGTGCCGAAGCATTCAGGTACTTACGCACTCATATATCCAGAGATCTCCTCTTCCACCTATATGGATTGAGGATTCCTAGATAATCCTAAGAGAATCTTGAGATCTTGTTTAACAAACAAGATGAGCTTCAGGGACACATTCTGGAGAATGAGTTGGTATATTTACATCCCAACAGTTTCGAGACTACTGAGAAATTCTTTACTAAATTCAAGTCTCTTGCACTTCAATGCAGGCAATTTGGAATAGAATGGAAGGATGAGAAAAATTTCCTTTCCATACTCGTCAAACTAGGCCCTGAGTATTCTCTATTTGTTTCTATATTTCATTCTAAGTGGGGTGGCTTCCCAGATTGAAAAAACCATATATTAGATTATTTTTCCGAGTCCTTAATCAAGGAGCAAGAAAAATTGATTCGAATGGGAGTCATCAAGACCTCCAAATATCAGGCTCTCCTAGTTACTGAATCTTCCAAAGCGCAAGCCAAGGGAAAATCCAAGAAGAAGGAGCCAAAAGTAGTTGATTCGAATCCTAAACAGAATCAGCAAACTTCTAAAGGGGCCTCTGGCTCTAAGAAAAGAAGTTTGAAAAGAATTTATGTCCCTATTGTGAAAAGGGGTACCATCTTGAATATTATTGTAGGAGGAAGCAACTTGATGAAATGGTAGTTCTTCTCAAGAAGCATAACATTTCTCCCCCAAGATCAAAGAAGCCTGATGAAGAACCAAAATTTGATAATGGACTTGAAAGGTGTCATTCTTTGAAAGCATGACTACCTCGGTCTACAGCCTATTTGATTGATTATGGAGCCTCCAATCACATGATTTCCTATAAGGATCTCTTCTCCTCTCTCAACAACAAAGAAGGGCCCACCATTCACATGGGAGATGATTCCCAAATTCCAGTAGTAGAAAGAGGCACCATCATAGCAAAGCATGGTGTGTTCAGAGATGTCATATATGTTCCCTCCCTTGCAGCTAATCTATTGTCTGTATATCAGATGACTCACACTGGCTCACCTAAGAAAGTGTTGTTTGGACCTGAATCAGTAGAGATCACAAAAACATCAAGAATTTATATTGCAAAAAAATGAATTGTTGATCATGCGTCCAAGGCATATATGTTCTCTCATTTCATTCCATTCTCAGTTCTAGCATCACCACAGCTTCCATTCGAAGCTGATGAAGGTATAAACATTCCTTCACTTCCTATTGCAGATTCAGTTTCTATTCCTAACATTTCATATTCAGATTCAGAAGAGCAGGCATCCTAGCATGATCCAGACATTGAGCTTACACCTCAAAGGGATTTAGATCCAAATCCAACATCTACCTCATTTCAGTAGCCTAAATGGGCTCAGCAGCTCATAGAAGAAACTGGAGATGATGCTTGTGATCCATATGATAAGAGAAAAATGAGGTCCCAGTATCAGAAGGAGAATGTTGCATTGTATCACATAGATCCTCTTCTTCCTGAGAGGTGTTTTATGATGCTTGGGATGGATCCTCAATCCTTCAAGGAAGCTTTCCATGATCCTAGATTCTAGACAGCCATGGATGAGAAGTTTGACTCTCTGCATGACAATAAGACTTTGGAACTTGTCTCCTTACCCCCAGGAAGGAAGTTGGTTTAGTGTAAATGGAGCTACAAAACCAAGATAGTTGTTGATGGAACCACAACCATGTACAAGTCTCAGTTGGTGGAAATAGGATACTCTCAGGTTTAAGGCTTGGACTATAATGAGACATTATATCCATCAGCATAGGAAGGTATAACTATTTCTCCACCTATTTTTGATGATGATGATGTGCTATAGGTTTCAGATTCAAATGAAGACGATCACATTCAGTATGATCCTATTATTGAGATTGAATCTCAAGAGATTCTAGATCCAGATCCAGCACCCATTCCTAATTAGAATCCTAAACCTAGATGGTCTCTAAATCTTCTTGATGTAGCTAGAAGTGGTGTTGGAGATCCAGAAGACAGAAGAAGAACAAGGTCCCAGTATCAGAATGAGCATGTTGTGCTATCTCTCACAGATTCACTCATTATTGTATGGTGCAACAAAGTTCTAGGTCATTGCTACTTGATGATGGTGAATGATCAGCTACAAGGCCCATAAAAGGAAAAACTTGATCATTCCCTACCTTCAACATCCAGAAGAGACAAACAGATTCATCAGCTCAGAAGTACATTGAGAGGTCCACTGAGGGACCATGCTACTGCATAGAGCTGCAAATTTGCAGTAGTGTTTTTTCTCATGTTATTTTTCTAAGTTGGAAGCTTCTTTCTTCTAAATATAGCTTGCAGTTTGTTATTTCTTCTTATTTTGAGGAGGGGGGGGGTGGGTGGGGGGGGCGTTTCCCATGAGGTTTTCCCCTGTTTCCTCGGTTGTATTAAGCAACATTTTTTACAATATTTTAGATTGTATTTGGGTGACCTATGGTCTTGTTACCAGGGCCCATAGTTGTCCAAGTTAGGATTTAGAGGGGGTGTTAGGATTATTAATCCTCCCTTGGTCAAATGTCTATTAGATTAATTTAGCCTAATTTAGGAACCTTAATTAATTATTTTGTTCCACTAGTACAATTGGGTCCACATGTACAAGTCACTAGAGTTTGGGGAACACTAATAGAGGCTAACTGCCACTTACTGCATGTGCATGCATCAGTTTGGGTGCCTCCTTGACCAATCCATACATTTTAGGAGCCACTGGGACTCCCGACACCAACCTACATCAGTTAGTTGGAGTTAGTACTAGTTATTCTTAGTTATCCCCCAGTTACTTTTAGTTAGTTCACAATCAGTTAGCTTGCGCTATCTATGCATGGCTAATGCATGGATGCATGTGGAGTAGGTGCCTTTTCCCACCTACCACACTTAGTTTCACTGAGTTAACTAGTTATTACTGATTGATTGAGTTGGTTGGACATCTAGGAGTTAATCTATTAGAATCTGATATTGATTGAGACACCATGAGTTAGCTAGTCAATTAGGTACAGGCACATCTAGTTTGTACATTCGAATTCTTCCTATTTGTAAACTATTGTAACATTGGATTAATTATTGTGAATGATACTATAAATTCCTGAGCAACACTCATTCGTTTCCTATGTGGTTTGTTTTGTTCAGTTTGTATCTTCATTCTCCATTTACTACAAACATTATTAGAATTATCTTCTTTAATATATAAATGGCATTCAATTTCTAATAGAGGCTATGCGACACCATGTGAAGAACACAAATAGATTAGATAATGCCACTATTTAGCACTTCCACCTGATTGTTAAATTTGAGATTGGACCACACCATATTTATATGTATCCACGACAACATCAACAACATCAAAGGTTACCAACCAAATTTATAATGACAAAGGAGGACGTTGAAGATATTATTAATGAGTGTCCGAAGGAATAGTGTGTCCCAGTACCAGAAGATCAACTTTTCCAGGAGGAAACCAAGTACAAGAGAACAAATCAGATGAGGAAAACAAAGACGAAGACCCCCCAAAGGATATAGACTCTGCAAAGAATCATTCCCCCTCACTACCAACATACCCAGAATCAGAAAATGAAGGAGGGGAACCTCAGAAAGAACAAGTAAAACCAAGGAGAAAGAAAAATAATATTAAGGCTGACATAAATGAAAATACCATTAGCTTGGATAGCGACGATGTGCAATTGATGATTGAGGCTATAAATGAAGTAGTGTAGAATAGATTCAAAAGCATAGAAGAGGGACAAGAAGAAATTTCAGGTATAGTTACTAACCTTCTTGTTTTGTGTAAATAAGTCGAAGATGTTAAATTTTTTTTCGTTTATCCAAGTGCAACAACAAAGTCACATAACCCATCAGAAACTTCCAGAATGGAACAAACGGTGCCACATGATCTAGTCCCACCAGGAATGGTAGAAGTATCTAAAGGCATTGTTGATCTAGGCACTCCATAGTTTAATGATATTTTTAGGGATAATGGCCATATTATTATAGATTTTTCTTATATTCCCATAAATGAGGTTACGCAGTATAGACTGCTGTCAATGTAGAAATAAAACTGCATGAGCGTACCATGGCCACGAAAGAGAATGTTGCACATAAAGATATAAAGAAAATTAAATTTGAAGTTCAAGAAACTAAACAAAAGAAAAAAGGAATGGGAAGAAAGATGTCAGAAAATCAGCAAAGCAGTACCCCTCGCTTGTAAGAACTTTGCAAAAGAAGTAATAATAGAGGACGTCGAACTAGATGCCAAAGTAGCACAAATAGTTGAAATAGAATTTGACCTTAATAGGAAAGTTACAAAGCTAGAGGATCAGAGGAGACCCACCACACCCCCAGAAGTGATAGAAAGAAGACAAGTCGCAGCAGGTGAGGATGCGAAGGGAATTGAAGAAGTAGAAGAAACATGTGCTAAGGATGTCGACCAGGTCTATCAGACTTGGGAAGCACTAATGGATGACGAAAAATCACAAAAAATTGCAAACACATTGACTACGTTTGTAAAAAACATAACACAAATAAGAAATGATATGAAGCAGTTACCCTTAGCATAGAAAATGGCTAAGGCAATGGAGATGAGTAACCTGTAGTAACAAATGACTGTGATGCGTGCACAACAACAAAAACGTGAGGAAAAAGTAGAAGAGTTGCAGGCCGAAGGAGAGAGAGTCACAGGAATCATTCAGCCTGTACATCAGAAGGTGAGTGATGTAGCAGCATCAGTGGAGAAGGTTGTGCCAGAACCTGTCAGTTCCGACCTGGTGGAGAAACCGTGGAAGAAAAAGGAAGAAGTGTGCACAGAGGCAGATAAGGTGTTAGAAATTGTAGAATATTTTCATAACAAAATCAGCACAAGTCATTGCATGGAGAAATATATTTTAGTGGTTCAAGACAAGCCACAAGTGAGTGTTGGGGGATTTTTGGGCCTAGATATAGCAAGGAAAAATTCATGCATAATTATTCCTAAGTATGGAGAAGAGATAAAGGAGGAGAAGAAGGAGCTACAACTGAAGAAGAAGCATAAATGCAAGGAGAGGAAGTATGTTGCGATAGAGGAAGGGAAAGAGAGGAAGAAGAAGAAGAGAAGGCACTGGAAGAGACCACCGTGCCAAACAAGTAAGTTGCGATAGAAGGATGGAGAGTTACATGAGACAGTACGACAAAATATTAGCAGCATAAGGTGTGCAAATATCATAGCGGCTGGAAAACGACATTAAGGCATACTACTAAGAAAGAGACAGCCCCAGTAAGTGACAGGACTTAACAATCATGGGTACGATCTTAGCTGGATCTAGCAGAAAATACACACGTGAAGGAATCTTTGTAAGCCAGGCCGTTACTGCCTCCCATTAGGTGTTGCTAGAATAAGAAAGATAGCGTGTTAGTTGGAATAGTAAGTCGGTTGAGAAAGTGACAGCAATGAGTCTCTATAGAGTCTGTATCGAGTCGGTATTAAGTATGTATCAAGCAGGTATGGGAGCTATATCGAGAATCTAAGTGGGATATAAAATAAGGAACCTGAGTTGTATGTGGGTTATACATTCACCCGACAGTTAGTGTTAGACATGCTCCTAGAAGTTACTGTTAGAACTTCTCTCTACAGTCTGTTGTTGAAGGTTCTCGTTGGATGAAAAGCATGAAATATTGGTTGGGGCTCTATGTTGTTGGGTGCATCAGAGTAAAGATTCTGCAGCTGAGTGCGTAGAAGAGTAGGAAAGGTTGAGTCGATCCAAGTTGTGTGCGGATCACTAGAAGAAGTAGAGTAGGAAGAGAAAGAGAGAGAATAATAGAGAGCATGAGAGGGAGAAAGAGTCTATAAAGTCAGGGAAGAATATCTTGAGAAGAGTCTACAGCTTAGTGCATAGATGAAAGGTGCATCGATTTCCTCATGCCATATGAAGAGAACCTTATGGTTTTTTCCTAGATGAATTTCCACGTTATATTCTGTGTATATGCTTGAATGCTGAAAGGGTCTTAGATATATATGTAAATGTTATGTTCAATGAATCACTACTACATTTCGATCCAAAATCCAACGGAAAAATCCGACGGCGCGTGGATTTCTCTTTTTAAACTTACAAAAAATCACAAGGATACATTTTTTTTTGTAAATGTGGCCACAAGCGTCTGTGAAGCGATGGATATTCTCATAACCATCTGTGAAGCGACGGCTATTCTCATAACCGTCAGTGAAGCGACGGCTATTCTTAAAACCATGATAAAGCAAACAATTAAATATTTAAAATCATCATATAGTTATTTATTTTTATTTAATAAAAATGAGGCAATACAGAATTAACACGGATCTCCGAAAAGCAACCAAGGGAATATAGATGCCATCGGATTTCATCTGCTACCTTTCATCATTGTTATTTCTGTAGATTTACCATCGACTGTGAACTAGATCTCCGTCGCATCAAGTTTTACAGGCAAGCGTTCGAACTATGGCGAATCATTTGAAGGCTTGAAGGACGCGTTGTTTTTCGAACTTGACACAATCTACTGCACAAGGTCTGCCAACATTTCTGCTTCTTGTTGCTTGTAGAATTGATCAGTGAGTTTGTGATTTTTCTAAAGTTATGTATGGATGAACGCATAGTATTTTCTTCTGCTATTTTTTATGTTTGGTTAACTGAGCCGCAAGCAAATCTAGGTCATGCTTTACATACTTCCTTTGTTGAGATAAATTAAAGAGAAAGTTGAGGATAACCTACAATTATATAATAGTTTCTGGGTTTTATTGGCTTTTGGAGTTTTCAATCTGGGTGTAATTTTTATGGGCTAGCATTGCTCCATGGAACTCAGTAGATTGGGTTTTATGTGATTTAATGAAATTCATTAGCTCCGAACTCAGTAGATGGGTTTTCATGTGATTTAATGAAATTAAGTTGCAACACTTATCTGTTGAGTTGATTGAGAACTCTGCTCCAGATATGAAGGTCCCATCGTGTTGGGGTGAGAATTGATTAAGGAGTTCTTGTGGTATCTAAATCGTTCCACCAGGTAGTTTGAGGTTCCATTTTTTCTGTGTGCTTTTTCGGTCTCCTGATTTGAGATTGTTGTCTTTGTAATGCTTGTATTGTGTCTGTGTGCTTTTTGGGTCTCCTCCCTTTGAGATTGTTGTCTGTGTAATGTTTCTATTGTTTTTGTCTGTGCTACTAAAACTCAAAGTGGCATATCTCTTGTTGAGGATTTCCTTCCATGTTAATATTGCTATCTATGCCCTCCGTGCCACATGGTATTGGGTTATGTGGGTAGGTGCATTTTCATGATCTGCGGCCTAACAGGGGTGGGATTCATGCCCACAGAATGGTAAAAACATTAGATAACACCCTGCCAATTCAGTCTATCTTCATTTCACATTAGTAAGCATTACGTTTCTTCTATGTCAAGATGGCATGTTTAACAGAGCAAGATGTTCGTGGGCAATGATGAGGCATTTAGGAGATGATGAGAAATTCCATGATGAAGAAAAATTGTAAGTAGCTGATGTGGGCCTCCCAAGCCACAGTGAGAATACAGGTGCATAATAAGCATGGAGTTAAGTTTGAGCCCTGACATTTGCCAACTCAAGATCAAATCAGTTGTATTCAGATAATTATAAGGTGTTCATGAGCTAGTGTTCCGTGTTGTGCCAAAATGATAGAAGCATACCCCTAATAAAGCATCAAGCTATTCTATGAGCAATATTTGCGGCAAAAAAGTCTCACATTTAGTAAATCCGAAGACCTGATTGTTATAGTTAATTCATATACTTAACCATTTATATGCCACCTTTGGATCTTTGAGGATCTCCATGCTGGCAGTTTTATTTTCCTCCTATGATGTTCTTGTCAGTGAGTCATCCTTTAGCCAGACCAAATTTTATGCCAATCTTAAAAGCTTG
>LPNX010427697.1:283110-383399 GCA_001517045.1 Pseudotsuga menziesii
AATTGTTCACATGAAAATTTAAACTTATGCTTTCGTAAAAAATTTCATCTCAGTTGTTTTAGCTT
The DNA here is from genome assembly GCA_001517045.1 of Pseudotsuga menziesii. NCBI lineage: Eukaryota > Viridiplantae > Streptophyta > Pinopsida > Pinales > Pinaceae > Pseudotsuga > Pseudotsuga menziesii. The sequence continues at coordinate 283,176 of LPNX010427697.1, forward strand.
TGATCATTGTTCATTCAAGGATGTAGCAAAGAAAAAGCATTTTGTAGGAGAAATTGATGCTCTTGAAAATCAAGTTGCACTGTATCTAGAGAGAAAATCTAGACGATTTGTTTAGTAGTCAGCCTAATCGGTGCTCATTGGCATCCCCTGTTGCTTATAAGTTATAACAGGGATTGTGCTTGTAGCATTAAGTTCACTTGAAAGGCATTTGTCATATGCAAATGCACTCTGATCTCTTTCTCATTGATTTGTGGTGATGCCAATTTGAATGATGACTGAGCTTTTAGCTCATTGATAACTTTTTAAAACATGATTGCAAAGTCAAAATAGAGAAACCTCAGAGATAAACATGGCATTGGAGAAGAAAATAAAGAAACATAGCTAGCAATAAAGTAGGTCAAAGGTGGGGATACATGCAAATGCATGGTAAGTTAGTAGGTAGGCTAATTTTTCATGCAGTCTATTAAAGTTGAACTACACACCCAATTACTTCTTTGAAACAATTTTCATAAGCTTACATAAGTGACCATCATGCTTGATTACTGTTAGCATATTATGTAGCATCACAATGCGAAGAAGAGAAGTGGTAGTGAAGAAACTTTGTGTTTGATTTTGGCAAGTATATTGTTACAGACTGAATGAAGGCAGGTTTGTTGGTGAAGGTGAGTGTACACTGTAGACTCTGAAAAATGTGGAAAAGCAGCAGAATACACAGCCGTTGTTTTTAAATAGTTGCAAGACATTATAGAATGCACTTCTCAAGTCACATGTAATTAAATTATGGTCCTGGTTCAATTCAGTTCATCAGTTTCATAAAACTGTTAACAAGATTATTACTAATTAGTAATAATACATTGGCTTTAGCTTATTATCTCTTAGATCAACAACTCTCCTGGTTTTTCTTCTCAGTTAGCTATTAAGTTCTACTTTAATTAGTAGAAAGAACTGAAAAGGCCATTCAATTAGCCATGTTTTTATTGAAACATGTGAAAATAATCTCATCTTTATTTCAATTGTCCTTGTGTGCAAGCAAATCGGAAATGTAGATGTTTCCATTCATTATTACAAATTAGTCACTACTTCTCGAATATTAAGTTAGTAGCTGAATGTAGTGATTTAAAGATGCAAAATTTAAATGTTTCATTTGTATTGAGTGTTTTCTAAAACTTCTTTTTCCTTTCTGCTTTTATGTAATGCAGATTAAAGGGAGTGACCCTTCAGCTTTCTTACACATCCTTATAGTGCTTCTGTTTTGGGGAGTTGGAATATTATACACCATGGTTGAACAAGAATTTAATGTTGGACCTTAGAAAGGGGTTCTGCATAAATCTAGAAGCTCAGAGATGAAAACAAAAGGAAAAAGTCTATCTTGATGAAAAGGGATGTTTTCATTGTTCTATGGATTGTGGAAGTACCTCTTCAGTAAAATAGAATTCCATGTCCTTATTCTGGGCATCGATAAAGCTGGCAAAACGGTAAATTTTCTTTCTTTTCAAATTAATTCAATTTAAAATTATGTTTCGAGTGATGTGGGTGCCTTTCTCAACACCCCCTGGTTTAGTGTTTTGGTTAAGATCCATATCCACAACTAAAAGGTTTTGTTGAGTTGCATTTGAACTGAATAATAGGAATCCAGGCAAGATTCGATTGTTCTCATTATTACTAGTTCAAGGACTATTTTACTGAGTAGATTTTAAGTAATATATTGATGATGTTCTCTTTTATGTTTATTTTGTAATTGCTTTGTCCAATTTAAGAACTTCCGATAAGGCTATGTTCTTATTTTATGGTTTATGGATGTTTGGCTTGGCTTGTGTTCATGTTTTGATGATAGACATTGCTGGAAAAGCTGAAAACAATGTATTCAGATTTTGAAGGACTCCCACTGGATCGAATTGTTCCAACTGTTGGACTCAACATTGGTCGTGCAGAGGCATTGAAATCAAAGCTTTTTTTTGGGACTTAGGAGGTCAGGTATGTATAGAATCTTAGATACAAATATTAGAAAAAAAAATCACTTGGAAGTTAATATAGGTTTAAAGTTTAAACATACAATGAAGAATCTATTTTAAGAATATGATAATCTTATAAAGAGTGTGTGGATGAAGTGTATTTTCCCAGCTTAGTTCTCATGAAACACTTATAATACTATTTTACTTTTTAGTTTTTAACTTGAATCATTTCATTCCCTGAAATTTCTGTCTTGTAACTGGCACGATATTTGTCCCTTTTTGAATATTACTGCCAGGCATAGAAAGTAAAGTTTGTCACCATTATCTATATTTTGGTTGCTAGATGTGCGTGAAAGGAGAATTTCACTCTCATTGTTGCATACTTATCACATGAAATAACTTGTATTATATTATGTTTTTATGGTTCCATTGTTCTACTATTCGATAGAAGTGGTCTATAAGTTAGTCCATTCTTCAAATAATGAAAATTTGTTTCCAGCATTTAGCTACAGTAGACGTCCACGGAGTCCTTGATGCCTGTCCCTTATGGCACCATGTCAAGTAATCAGTGCCTCATCTTTCACTTGACAGATAGGCCTACGTATAATTTGGGAAAAATACTACGAGGAGGCACATGCAGTAATATATGTTGTTGATGCAGCATGCCAGTCACGTTTTGAAGACACAAAGTCTGCTTTAGGTAAGGGTCAGATTTCAAAAATCTTTTTTACAGGTTTTCTTGTTAGTTTTTTTACAGAAGCCATGTATTAGTATTGGGGTGCCAACTATGGCATGATGCAATTCGTAAATGCGATACCTTGTGGCATTTGTATAGTTTGGATAGTTCATGGCTAGGATTTAACATTTTTAATTTTGTTATTTAACCTATTCCGTGTAACTAAAAATAAAAGGTTCTCGGGCATGAAGATCTACAAGGTGCTCCTATTTTGATCTATGCAAATAAGCAGGTCTGTGAGATATTCCGATTTATATTTGATTTCCCATTTTCTATGTTCCCGCTTAAATCTAATTGAAATATAAGATTAAGTATCTTTATATTACTAATACATTACCTTCTGAATAAGATATATAATTTTCTTTGGGTTGAAACTTGAATCATTGAACAGGACTTTAACTTCTCAGTTATGTTCTGCTTTAATGGGTATAATAGTTAGTCATATCAAACTTTAGGTTTTCTATAGTGTACATTTATAGGGGATGATGTCTTAGTGCAGGTAGGTAGGCTATATTGTGCTAAAAGGAGAATATGAATTCTCATACTTTCAGGAATTAAGGGTTTGCAACTTTCAAGTAATGCTATTTGTAGTGCTTCCATTTTGGCACCACTTTTGAGACATGCTGTGGTGGAGTCACATGTAATGTTGAAAGGTTAGTGCTGTGGTGGAGTCACATGTAATGTTCAAAGGTTAGTGCTGTGGTGGAGTCACATGTAACGTTCATTTTGTTGCTGCTGTATGTAACAAGTATTCAAGGTTAAGCATGTAGTATGATATTGGTACTATTATGCATGCTCATAACCACATCAAAATCTTATATATCATTTTTGGGATTATCTGCATAGTGTAAGTCATTAATCTATGACCCATATCCCATGAGTATAGTAGCAACTGGCCAATTTCTCATGGTTTTTGAATAGTGGGATTGAGAATAGTGAAATGAATTGCAATAGCATCAATTATCATCTCTGGGGCTTGCACTTGGTAGCCAGTACTTCTTGGGAGGTCACCCATCCCAAGACTCATCTGGCTCAAGCAAGGTTAACTGTGGATTTTTCCCCCACAATCAAGCCCACTTAGCTTGTTTCCCCATTTGCAAAACCTTAGTAAGTATTGTGCCTTATTAATCATTTAGTTAGAGCACCCTTGACTCTTTTATTGCACTGATAAGTTGCAATTATACAGCATGGGTGGGGGTAGAAGTGTCAGTTTGTATTGTAGCATAATGGAGCCCAAGTGGGGGAAAGTGTCCCTCTATATCCCCAAAACAATAAAAATAAAAAGAAAGAACACACTGTGTGGGAAATGACATTATTTTGCAATCCTGAGATGGATTGTGGGGAATATTTGAGCACTTGGCATGCACAGCATAAATAACTGTCCTCCTCTCCAGTATAAATTGCCATGTCTCTAATAACATTGTGCACTATTATATAGCGCTTTTCCAGATATTCACAGGTTTTTTGACAATGCCCTTGCTCTGCGTTTCAAAATTGAAAATTTGAAATAAACCATGATCTATAAGAATCTTTACATACGTACGCCCAAGGGCCAAGTCCATTGAATATGTTTCTTCTTTTCTTTTAACAAATCCTTCAGCAATCCAAATTTTCACCATGTCCTCCACATTAATTCTCCAATCATTGGTGTGCTGTAGCATAATGGTGAGAGGGATGTGTGCTATAGTTTAGTGGTGAGAGGTTTGCGGATTTGATCCCTCTCGGTGCTTTGTAGAACCAGAGATAGATGGGTCTAGACTCTTTACTAGTTTAAGTATTGAGGGGATTTCGCAGTCCAACATATTGATATGATATATCATTTTTGGGATTATCTGTGTTGTGTAAGTCATTAATCTATCACCCATATCCCGATTCCCATGAGTACAATCGCAACTGTCTAATTTCTCATTGTTTTTTAATAGTCCATTCTCATTACATTGGGTGATACTCCCAAGGGTGAAGAAGTGGGATTGAGACTAGCGAAATGAATTGCATAGCATCAGTCATCACCTATGGGGCTTGCACTTGGTAACCCAGAAATACTCCACAGTTAAGCATACTTGAGCCAGAGGAGTCTTCCTAATTGAGAGAATTGAGGACCATTCCTTATTTCCTTCCAAATTCAGGTTGGACCATTCCTTTCTGGAATTTTCTTGAAACCATAGACCTCTAGGGCTTTTTAGGTTTTTTCCATTTTTTGAGTTGGGGTTTTCAAACCCTTCACCACCCTGCTTGGAAGGACCCTTATTTCTAGATGGCCATATTCATGACATCCCCTACATATAAAAGGGGTGTTCTCATAAAAAAGAAATCCTACTTGTGCACCCCAGGCCCCAATTTTAAAGGAATATCTAGGTTTACACTGGTACAACTTGTTTTTCTAATAGCTAGGACCATTTATTTATTTGCCCATGAATTGGGTGCTCTGGCCATCTTACCTGGTCTTTTAATTTTGTGATAATGATGTCTCTTTTTCATGTATTCAACTTCCTAAGATAGCTACGGTTATATGTTCATCACAGGATCTTCCAGGAGCTGTGTCTGCTGAAGAGCTGGCAAGATATTTGGACTTAAAAGAGTTGAATGAAAGGCCATATATGTTTCAAGCAATTTCTGCATATGATGGGTAAGATTCTCAATTGTAAAATGTAATATGTAAAACTTCTCCATGTGTCTTGCCTAATTGCATGTTGAAAGTTAAAAGTTAAAACAACCACACTTGGAGAAAATAAAATAATTGAAGTACTGGATGTTTATTGTTAATATCATGGTTTCTGCACAAATATTCTTGCGACAGGTTGGGGGTCAAAGATGGGATAAATTGGTTAGTTGATGCTATGGAAATAAGTAAATGCTTTGAAGTGTTAAGGCATCGAGCAGATGTGGCTATTGTTGTATAGAAGTGTTTCCTTCAGAGTGTTCTATAATACGTTGTTTCTAACATTTGGTCTTCAAAAATTAAAATATCCTGCAATGTATCAAGTATTTTCCAAGGTCACGTGGAATGTTTTATGGAGTTGCCAAGTTCAACTTATTGGAGTTATGACTTCAATTTGATATTTGATTATAATGCGATTGGAAGTTTATTTTCCATGCTCATATGCAGATGTTTGTCTCATGCATGCCATACTCATTTATATAAATGGGCTTAGAATGTTGTAATTTGTTAGCAGAGTGAAATATTGTTTACAATATTCATAATTTTCTTCTTGCAAAGCAAAGATAGTAAAACCCTAAAGGGAATGTGGCAGTAGGAGAGCACATTTCTTGTGATTTTACCTATCGTGGTTATAATCTATATGGTTTCTGAAGGTGCCAAGGTCAATTTACAACTTTATTATACCTTCAATTCAGTTTTTTCATGAAACTCTGTATTATTCAAGGTTCATTGATCAACCTTATAGACAATGCCTCGAGAAGTTTTTCTATTGATGTTCTCAGGCCCAGACCACTTCAAGACACTATGAAGACATGCTTAATCCAATTTAAAACCATTTTTTGGTTCCTGTAAATATACATGTTTATAAACAAAACACAAGAAGTTTATTGAACTCTTAGAGCAACATCTCAAATAAGATATTTTCATGATCGGTGCCCAATAGAACATCTAAGCACTATGTCATATATGGTTTTTTCCAATTTTCAATTCAAGGAAATCATGTTCCTTCTTGGCAGAATACAGAAGCTAGTCAAAAGCAGATTTTCAATACCATAGCCATGTACAAGGCATGCATAAATGATCTTGATTTTGAGGTGGTGAAGCACAAGGCTCAAACATAACTCCATGCTTATTACCCTCTCACTTTCTCATTGCGGCTTGGAAGTTCCACACTGGTTGTTGATGAATTTTCGATTGTTGCGGTTGACCTGCTCATGATTTCTCTCATAGCAGTCCGGTTGCCCCAGGGTACTTTCCATGTTACCTCCCAAAAGGTGGGGGGTGAATCTTACAAGCCCATTAATTTGCGTTTCCCTGAAGAGAGGGCAGGGTCTTACCTGTACGAACATTGGCTCATTGGTATTAGATGTCGGATATCAAGTTGCAAAAACAAGTGGTAAACCACATCAAACAGCGATGGCATGTGTCTCCAGTAATCTGGCATTTGTATTTTTTTTTTAAACACTTATAGCCATTGGTTAAGCGGCGACCTGTAGGTATTTTTTTTTTAAAATTCAATACCGTCGGTTAAGCGATGGCCTGTAAGTGTAGTTTTTTTAAAAAAAAATTCTCAACCTTCGCTTAACCGACGCTTACGTTTTCATTATCATCGTTTAAGTGGCGCGTGTTTAAAGTTTAATATGAATTAGATGTCGGATAACCGACGATTTACATTTAACCGATGGTAAACTGAGTTGTCGCTTAACCGATGGATTGGAAATATGTCGGATAACCGACGATAATCCACCGACGCTTAAAAAAAATCATAGTGTCATACATGCGACAGGGAAGTGTTGAACATCCGACAATACGGATGTCGGATTTTTGGTCGAAATGTAGTTGTGAATGACTGTATGTTTTCGTATAAATGAATAGATGTATGATGGTTTCCTTTTATTACTAGATGTGAGTATGTTGCATGACTATTGTTCCTTTAATGAATTCATAAGAAACGTTGGGGCGCAACCTAGATATTGATCCCGATGAAAAATAATAATCCACCCCTATACCTTGTTGGAAGCCTTAACGTAGAGCCAAGTACTAAACACCCTCCCACATTTCACATCCCCTCCCCTCTATTTGATGGAGAGGACGTGACTACACTGTTGCTACTGTCAATATGGGAAATCTAGCCCCATGAACATAACATAAAATGCATTGAAACATAAAATTATACGTACACATATGCATAATGCAATATACAACAAAATCAAATACATTTCAACACAATCAAGCATTCAAAATGTTCATTAATTCATCAAGCAAATACATTGCAAAATTAACACAAGAAAATACTTATCTTGAGAAGAAGCTTCCCCACAACTAGCTATGTCGCTGCAACGTTCCACCCAATCTTTTCTGCACATTCACTCAACAATACAAAAATGAAATCCCAGCCATGGAGAAATGGAGGAAATTGCAGAAAAACAGGATGAGAATGCCCCAACTATCTCCATGTTAGTGAGGAAACAAAACGCATGGGTGAATAATGGGCGACGAATGAATTTTTGGGTGATAACTTGCCCCAAAAGTCAAAATTCGTTTTCCCAAAAATGGGTGGCTTACCCATTACGAATTTGACTGCCATACTCCTCCCATCCCAAGGCATTAACTACCTCAACCAATTTCTGGAAGAAATAAATGATTGGGCTTAAAAGAAAAAAACAGTAGTTGGCAGATTTATGGGTTATTCCATTGATGTTTGGCTCAGGCCTATTGGCTCAAGGGTTTGAATATTTTCCCTCCCTATTCATTGTGAAATCATGCCCCCATATCTTTTGTTGCATTGACATAGCTATTTGTGGCTATTTTTATTAATTGCATATTTACATAAAATCTAAAATTATATTGTGCCTGGCTAGCACGTGAACCATCGGCATTGATTTTAATTGTCGGGCATAAAACACTAAATCCATGTTGGGGCCTTGGCCTTGAGATCCATACCATGATTTAATAATGCTATTTGCATCATTACAATTTAATGCAATTGGGGTCAAAACCAGGGTGTTACACCACACAACTGTGGAAACATGGTTTTGGCAGTTACCCATAAAAGAGAGATATCTCGGGTGAGACAACATCTGCATCACAGGTGCTTCCGGTTGAGCTCTACTCTGTTAGGACGATATCTCAGGATTTTTTGTGCTGAGATGAAGGGACTAAACCTAGGTCGTGATCCCTGGAAAAAGGGATAGAGAGAAAGAAAAATCCAACACCCATATCAAAGCAGTATTGCGCACACATATTTTATGTTGTGAATTATTTGTACACTTGTAGATACACATATCACGTCAATTTGCATACTTGCACACATACATATTTATTTTCTTTTATCATACATATAGGAGTCAAACCATGACATTGTGAATAAGTGAAACATTTATAATTACTATTGATTATACCATGTGACAGTACACATTTGACATCAATCGGGTTTGACATTTGACAATGCTATTGTTTAACATTGGTGATATGTCTTCTTCCAATTGTGAAAACTATGTCCAGTACAATATACAAAATATATGATTTTCATATACTATTATTTCAAAGCATACAAAAACTTTCATTAACATCCATTAATTATAATGATATCCATTCTTCGATGGAACAATTGCCAGTGCTCAATATTATGACTTGGGTTATTTGGCAGAATTTTTTGTTGATTTTGTTGATTTTTTTATTCATCATCTTTCATCCACATAAATAAAAATAAAGTGTAGTGAGTGTATCTATATTGGTGGGAATAATTAAAATATAGACATTATACATGATTATGTAAGTAATTAAAAATAATACCATATAAATATTTGAGTCATAAACAATACACATTCTTTCAAAGTCATGTCTCATGCCTTCTCTCAACTACTCTTTTGTTGGCTCCACTCCATACTTTATTTCTTGCAGTTTTTACACCCCATCACAAATCATAGATTCAATATATAGGTTTTTTTTTCCAATTAATTATAAAGTGACAGAAGTAAAAAACATAGATACTTACATATTCCACCAATAAATTTTGATATACAACAAATACTCACAACCCATACTTGACCCAATGTCAATCAATTCTTTTTATGCCTCTTCTTTGTATGTAAGAACATGTTCAAAGACATCTAAGGATGTGTTTTAAAAAAATTAAATATAAAGATCACAACCAATTTAAAATATTAATTGTAAGGAAAATTCATAATTACTCACAAACGTTGTTATGCAACAATGTCCTAGAAATAGCATAAAAATAGAAAAAATAGACCAGAAGAAAGTAATATACACCTTAATAATGAATAAGAGATATGAATAGCAAATCATTTTCAAGAGAGGAACCTCCTTAGACAATGTAATAAGTACATAAGACAGAACAAGATACTACACTGATGACTAAAATGAGAATATCTTGTTCCTATATATAGGAGACAAAGGTGTACAATAACAACTAATAGACCCAAGTGGACATAAATAATATGCAATGCACCACAATATAGGGGGTAATAAAAACACTATATGGGGTAATGTGCCATCATCAAGGGCTTAAAATGCCCCTCCCATTCAAAAAGTGTTGTCCTCAATGCTGAAGTAGTTTTGGATGTTGTTATATAAAGGACTCATCTTCTCATGTTGAATCTTCCACGAGTAAGTTCTTCCATTTAATGAGATAGTTTGGAATTGATTGATTTCAAAGTTCTCTAGTTCATGTTTCAGTGATTTCTTCAGGATCCAAGATAATTTTTCCTTCCTCATCAAGTTCTAGTAATATCGTTTGAACTGGTATCTTGTCACCGATTACCTTATTTAAACATGAAACATGGAGAACTAGATGGACTTGTGAATATGAAGGTAGTTCCAATTTGTATACCATACTACCAATATTTTGTAGCACTTTGTAGGGACCATATTATTTAGTTGAAAATTTATTATCTTTATTGGTGTTCTTCAAGGAAATCTATTTGTACAGTTGTAGTTTTAAAACACCCAATCCCCCACATCAAAGCTTCGTTCACTACGTTGTTGATCTACTTGTTGTTTCATTCGATTTTGTGCTAGAGATAGGTTTTCCTTTAAAAGTTGAAGAGCATGTTGTTGATGCTTCATGTGGTATTCCACTGCTTGAACCTTAGAGGAGTCTCTTAGTGAAGATATGATGGATGGTGGATGATAGCCATAAAGAGATATAAATGGGGTTATTTTTGTTGATGTATTGAAGGAAGTATTATACCACCATTCTACTAAGGGTAAACACTTGACCCATTTTGTTTGTTTGAGCTAGAAAACATCGAATATATCCTTCCAAACATTTGTTCATGATCATCATGTTTCTATTAGATTGAAGATGATAAGATGAGATATGAGCCAGTTGAGTACCCAAACCAGAAAATAATTCGATCCAAAAATTCCTAGTGAAAATGGGATCCATGTCACTTACTATAATATTTGGAGTACCCTGTATTTTTTGGACTGTCTACATAAATGCATTGTCGAATTTTATTTCTTTGAAGGGGTGAGATAATGCACAAATTTGTGCATATTTAGTAACTCTATAAACAACCACCATGATGACACTATTTCCTTCAAAATTTGGTAAACATGTGATAAAATCCATCAATATCTATGTCCATATTTGTCTTGGAATGGAAAATGGTTGTAGGAGACTAGGGGTCTTAATTATTTCCACTTTATTTTGTTGGTAAACTAAACATTCAGTCACAAATTTTTGAACATCAGTTTTAAGGAAATCCCCCCAAAAATATTTCTTTACCATGTGGTAGGTTTTTAGGAAACTTGAGTGCCCTCCTATCGGTGAGGAGTGGAATTCAAAAGGTATCTTTTGCTTGAGCTGGAAACTCTTACCAAGATATAAACAATCTATGTACCATAGCAAGTCATCTTTCCACCTAAATGTATTATAGCCACTAGGATACGACTGCATCTTTTGAATGAATGTCCATATTTCTTTGCCAATCTTCCATTCCTCCCTTTCTTTGGTTATCCAATCTAGTTAGATGATGGAGATAGCATAGAGGAATGCTTCAACATCCTCATCTTTCCTTGAGAGTGAATTTGCCACAACATTTTTCTTCCCCTTTTCGTATATGATTTCAAAGTCATATCCCAACATCTTTGCCACCCATTTTTGTTTCTCTTATGAAGAAATCCTTTGTTCCAAGAAGTATATAAGACTATCATGATCAATTTTAACCTTAAAATTTCTTCTTATAAGGTAGGGGTGCCATTGCTTCAGGGAATGTAGTATTGCCAACATTTCCTTCTCATAAATGGGATTTTTAAAGTTATTTCTATTGATTAGATGACTTATGAATGCAAGTGGGTGTCCTTAATACATTATTACAACTCCAATTTCATTTCCTGAAGCATCACATTCCACAACAAAGGTCACCAAAACATGAGATTTATACATTTCTCCTTTGAGTTGTTGAAAATCTTGAGTTGCCTCTGGAGTCCAAGAATATGCATATTTCTTCAATAATGTTGTTAGAGGATTTTCTATTATTCCATATTTTAAAAAAAAATTGCAGTAGTACCCTGTCAAACCTAAGAATCCTCGAATATTCTTTAGGGTTTTGGGAATGGTCTAGTCCATCACGACTTTAATTTTGTTAGGGTCTATCTTAATACCTTCATGAGATACAAAAATTTTGAGTGTTTTGCATATAGTTTTTTATCCTTTAGTAGTTTTAGTACCCTATCAACATCTTGAACATGTTCTTTCCAAGACTTGCTATAGATTAATATATCATCAAAGAATACAAGAACAAATTTGATAAGGAAAGGATTGAAAATGGAATTCATCAAACCTTGAATTATGGAAGGCACATTCATGAGATCAAATGGCATGACCAAAAATTCATAGTGACCTTCAACAATTCTAAATGTCATTTTTGGTATGTTTTCATCCTTAATTCGAATACGATGATACCCAGAACGAAGATCCATCTTTTTGAAGAAAACTGGTCCATGTAATTCGCCTAACAATTCATCAATGACAAGAATGAGAAACTTATATTTAATGGTGATCTTGTTTATCTCTCTATATTTAGTACATATATGCCATGATCTATCTGGATTGGGTACCATTACCACTAGTGCATATTGAGAACTTTGGATAGGAATAATTGTTCCATGATCTAACATTTCAACAACCATACACTGAGTTTCACTCTTTTGGCCATAAAGATATTGGTAAGGTATGCTATTACGAGGAGCACCGCCTATAATTAAGTGGATAACATTATCAAAGTGTCAAATAGGTGGAATAACTTTTGGAATGTCTTCAAATACCTTGGAATTCTTATGAATGTCCCTTTGGAGATCTGGGTAGATAGGGAACTTTGATGTTTAAGCATCTAATGAGCATAATTGTGTAACTGCAACCTAATGTATATTTTTCAGCAACTTTGTCATACCATTAGAGCCTATAACCTTGCTTGGTTTTCCTATGATACCATTTAACACATATTATTTTCCTTCCCATGAATTGTTTTTGAAAATTAAAATCCATTGTTCCCATTGATTGTAACCATTGAAAACCTAGATGACATCATCCCCACCCATCAGGATAACAATTGTTGGACTATTCAATACATATTCCCCCATATGAAGATTGATATTATGTCATTTCCTTGATCAATTCATAGTTCCTCCATATGAAATCATTCCTTGAAACTATGGTCCTAGATATACAAAGCAAATAAGAACTTTTACTAATTTACAGTGAATGAAATTATGAGTACACCAGAATCAGTCAACGTTGTTACCTTCTTATTTTTATGTATCCTTCAATATTGAGAATTTGGGGAGTGCTAATTATATATAATGCATGAAAAGATATGGTAGGAATAATTTCTTTTGAAGTAACCTCTTCTATTTATTCATCTTGAGATGGTTCCTTTTCTTTTGGTTCTTCCTCTTCACAATCTATGCAAAATAATTTCTTATCACCACAATTATGTACCTTATTATACTTTCAATCACAATTAAAGCATAATCCTTTTGATCGTATTTCATCTATTTTTTTGGGTATCAACCTTTGTGGTGGTTTAGAAGAAGGAACATTATTCTCTATGTATGTGTTGGAGGTGGTCTTTCTAGTAGTCATCACCATAATTTTACTTTCAACCTTCCTTTCCATCGTGAAATCCTTCTCTAGGGATGATGGTTTAAAGAGACACACCTCATGTTTAATGTTATCCTTTAAGCTTCAAATAAACAAGTATAACAAATTATCTTCTAAAATATTCTTCACTCCAAGACTTAGCTGCTGAAATTGATTGATGTGCTTTGTAACTGGACCCTTTTGCTTGATATTTACCAACTTCATAAACAAGGTGTTTCTATTTATATCCCCATAATGTGAAATCATTTCTTCTATGAATATATACCAATAGATAATAGAGTCATTTTATGGTCACAAATCCAGGTGTATGATACAAATTGATCAAGTTCTAAATATAAGGATGCAATAGTTACCTTTTGCAAAGTTGGCACCTGGTGTAGATCAAATAATTGCCCTATTTAAAAAATCCATGTGATTAGATCCTTTCCATCAAAATTTATCATGTCAATATTGGGGATACAATATTTCCTTTGACTCAGATTGAACCCATGATAATGTAGTTAATCATCACTTTTTAGAGACTCAAACTTCTGATTCTCCAACTTTTTTTCAATTTTCTCAATATGTGACTGGAGTAAGTCCCCTTTGTCTTCCTTATCCTCTTCTTGAGTAAATGAATGAGGAATAACGATATGCTTTATCATTTCTTTCAATTCTTGAATATATTATTTACTATCCATCCGCTTGAGATTGTATTTACCAGCTATCCCTTTACTCATATCTCCCAACTTGGATACTATAAAAGATATGTCTTTCATTTCATCGTATGTCAAGGATGAATCCTATGGTGGTTTGAGTGGAGTGTAGTTTTTTATAATTAATTTTGGTGTCATTTTGAACAATAAATATATATCACACCCTAGGTTTTACCATAATTTTATCCTTCTACTCAAATCTATTCAAATTCAAAATGACGTACCTTTTTCAAACCTTGATTAGAAGACTATTTTATGGTTGACTTGTAACTGAGCTAAATTTTTAATTTCGACTCATATGGACCTGAAACTTCAACATGTGGTACCTGATGTGTCCTATTTTCAATGCCATAGCTCTGAGCTAATTTGGATGTGCTAATAAAAATTTATTACAAATATCCCAACACTACTTATTTTTTTCCTATCCATAAGAGTGAACTTGTATGGTATGCCACATGTCCAATATTTTGTTTCTACAGTTGAAATCCCTACCATAGATACCTTTGTTTTTCCTCTTTCGAATGAAAAATGTATCACTCAATTTGGATCGTATATGCCTCATATATGACCTTTTTCCCTAGAATACATGTTTTAGACTAGGTTTTGGACTAGTAAAAACCCCTAGATTCCTTTGCAAATATATACTAAACTATAATGGTTAAGGATCTAAATTTTGGACTAGAGATATCTCAGACTTATTTAAAAGTGGGTTTTTAACCTTAATCTCTGAATTCTTGCAAAAAAAAATTGTAACAAAAATCACAATATGTCTTGTTTTGTAGACGTCGCTTCAGAGGAAAGAGCTCTGATACCGAATGTTATGCAACCAAGACCCAAAAATAGCATAAAAACAACATAAATAGAACAAAATAAAGTAATATGTGCCTTAATAATGACCAATATATATAAATAGAAAATCCTATTCGAGGGAGGAACCTCCTTACACAATGTACTAAGTACACAAGACAAGACAAGATACAATGATGACTAAAATGAGAATATCTCCTTCCTATATATAGAAGACAAAGGTGTACAATAAAAACTAATAGACCCAAGCTAACATAAATAATATGCAATTCACCACAATATAGGTGGTAATGCTCCACACTATATGGGGTAATGTGCCATCATTAAGGGCTTAACAAACTTGGCTATAAAACCTTTTTCTTCCTTGTCGTCATGTCTTATGTGTTGAATGGGTTCTATTATGTTTTTTTGCAACAAAACAATTGAAATTAATATTTAATGCTAAATTAACTAATTATATGTATAAAAAATAAAAAATCAATGATTACATACATTTGAAGAATATTGTTCTTGAGATGGATCCTCCTATGATGCAATTATGTCCATTTATTTGGCCATCTCCTTGTACACTTTTTTGGACATCCCTACTATAATTTTTATGATATCACCTCATTTGTCCCATAGTATTTTCATAATCTTCCTAAAAATTAAAATTACATTAAACTATTTTAGTATTAATATGAAAAGTATATATAGTAGAATTAATATTAATAAAGGAAAGCCTTATAGTAGTATATACATATTCTAGAAATACATGTTTAAGAATATTAATTTTAAAATTATTATTTTTTTACTTGTTTCATGTTTCTACTATTGCAATTCTAACATGTCTCATTGACCATTTCTTTGTAAACACTTCCTGTGGTTTAAATATAACACGATTCTTGAATTCATTGGATTTATTTTTGTATTATAAGTGAAAAGTATATATATATGATATTTCCACTATATCCCTCATAGTTTTATAAAAGTTTTTTCTCATTTCATTAACTTCCAGCACCACTCTAGATGAGGTAAGTACTAATT
This sequence comes from Pseudotsuga menziesii, assembly GCA_001517045.1. Taxonomy (NCBI): domain Eukaryota; kingdom Viridiplantae; phylum Streptophyta; class Pinopsida; order Pinales; family Pinaceae; genus Pseudotsuga; species Pseudotsuga menziesii. The sequence goes on from LPNX010427697.1 coordinate 299,179, forward strand.
AATAATAATTTATATATTGCAATTTTTTTTCTTTATAGGACGACACTCCCTTCCCTTAGTTTGGTCCCTACAAAACATTCAACATCTGTTAAATATGTTTTTTGAAACATGCCAGTGAATATTGTTAAGTGCATTTATACTAAAATGCAAAGAAAAAATTCATGTTATTACTTTTTTATTCACATAATTCATCCCTGTACAACTTTTCCATCAATGTTTTACGCTCTTCTACAATTATATTGCAAATAATCTTATTGTGTTTCCTCATTTTTGGGCTCTTCATGGAACGCATTAACCAATATTACATATTAGCTAAACTTACATATAATTCAAACATATTATTTTTAGACTAAAACTACAAAGAAATTTCCTTTTTAACTTTTTTGTATGTGCTCCCATCATATTGATTCAAATTATTGCTCCTTGAACTCTTATCACAAAATTTCTATCAATAAAAAACTTGGAGCATTAAATAGAGAATATATTAAATAAATTATACACATAAATTACATAAATTCTAGCTAAAAATGTATTCTATCATAATGGACTGATTTGTGAATAAAAATGACTTGGTGCATCTACAGTATACACACACATGTGCATTAGAAATATTCAAGCACTAATAACAAAAAAATTAAGCTACAACTAGATTAGTGCAATATATTTATTCAATGACACTACTGTGACTTATTATCCATAGCACACTGAAAATTCCCTAATATATATATTTTTAATTTAGCCAAACAATGCTATTTTTATTAAACGTGCACTGATGCTTTCTACAACATTGCCGACACTAAAAACCATGAAAGATTTTTTTTTACAAATAACATTGACATGGGAACGGTTTGGGATCCAACACAATAAGTGGTCCCATTGCATCAAATTCCCAACACCTTATATATAGAAGCACCAACCCATTAAATACAAATTTCCTAAAAATAAAAACCCTAATTGTGAAATAATAAAGGGAGATAAACTCTAATGTTGATTTTGTACCCAAATAAAAAAAGGAATAAACAAGAAAGAAAGGGTTCCAATATTGAAGGTAATTATGAAACTCTTTTATTTTTTAGAATTGACTCTAACTATTAATAGAAACATAAAAACTCGTTGTTAGAGAATCATACCACCTAGTACCATGGTCACATATTACCTGAGACACACCTTCATTTGTTTTTCACTTATGTTGCATAGCCTAACTTTGGTTATGTTGGTCTCCTAATGAATTTAGGGGTTTTGGACCATTAATTACACCCAACACCTACATTTTGATAATTAAGGAGCATGAGAACCCTAATTATTGATAGGTTGGTCTCATAGGGCACTCCCACTCCTTAAAAAAGGTAACTAATTTGACCAGAGGAACCCATGTATTGTATTTGAGTGTTTTTGGTTCTTTTCAACCATTACATACTGCATAGAACCACTGCCACTCACCCATGCACTGCAACATGCCTAGGATACAATTTTTTATGACCTAGCATACTTCACCCATGTTTACATGGCCATTAGTGACCGTTTGAGGTTGTTTGGGAGCTCATTGGCTCACCTAGGGGGGTTTGAGGTCCAATCTAATCCTGCCACATGTATGCCACCAATTTCCCTCCAAAGGAAAACAATTTTATCCTATTGTATTATATTCATGTTCTAGACATATTTACATGTTGGACAGTAATAGAAAATTCCGTTATTGGCACCATCTCTATGTGTTAATATTGCTCTTTTACATTGTTTTTTGCATATTTTGTGAAATTCTTTAGTTCTGAGGATTATATTAGCTCCTAGATATTGTTGTGAATAATATTTTCACATGGTATTAAATATATTTGGAGATTCAAATTGAATTCAGAGAGTTTTAGTTGCTATCTAGGGTCTATTTCAGAAAGAAAGAAAAATGAGAGTTTTCATTGCAAGTTGTTCCAATATTCTTTGTCACCCAGTGTGCAAGAAGAAATTGATATATTTATTACCTCATTAAACTATTTTGAATGGAAGGACGAAATGGTGATCCAGTTGAGGTTGAAAGGCCTCTACATTGTAACCATGGGAACAAAGAATGAGTCCAATTCTGTTGTGTAAAATTCTAAGTATTTCAATAGGTTGGATGAATCATTTATGATGCTTTGTCTTGGTATTTCAAGGGATATTTTATTTCATGTAGACAGAATTACAAAACCCAATGACATGTGGCTCAATATCGAGTTATTGTTTGGGAATACATATGAGATGAGAGCGAACCAACTCAAAAATGAGTTGATCACATTGAGTCCAATTCACTTTGAGACGATCCAGGATTTCTTCACCAAGTTCAAATCCTTGGTACTTCAGCTGAAATAGTGTGGAATTGAAAAGAAGGAAGAGAAGGCGATATTTTCCATTATTTCGAAGCTAGGGCCTCAATATTCAGTGTTTGTCTCGACATTCCACTCAGGTAAGCTGGAAATTCAAAATTGGAGAATGGCTACCTTGGAAGAAGTCATGGAGTCTTCAAATTAGGAACAAGACAAATTGGTTCAAATGGGTACTATCAAATCCACTAAGGATCAAGGCTTTGCTACAAGTGTTTCAAATCAAGGAAAGGGAAAGAATAATCCAAACTATTCGAATAAGCAAGAGAATAAGAAGAAGGAGAATCCCAAATCTTCTAATGGGAGAATGAATCCTATAAAGGATAAATGAAAGAAGCAAGAGAAGACAAAATGCACTTATTGTCACAAAGGTTGGAATCTAGAGAGTGCATGAATGAAGAAAACCATTGACATGATGTCACAAATACTTGAGAAGAACAAAATTCCTTTTCTAGATGGCGCAAGGAAGAAAGGGGGAGGTTCGAATTATAAGAACAAGGATAGATGCCATGCACTCATTGTTGGATCTTCTGGATCTTCCTCCTTCATCGTAGATTTAGTAACACCCTGGTTTTTACCCCATTGGCATTTAAATAATATGATGTAAATAATCATGGCATGGAGCTAGGAAAAAGACCCACCATTGATTTAGTGTTTATGTTTCGGCAATTAAGGTTGAGCCGATGGTATTTTATGCTAGCTAAACATTAAAAAGCTAGATATTATGTTAAAATTGCAATTTTTAATTAAAAACCTACATCCATCTATGTCAACGCAACCAAATAAGATGGGGGCATGATTTTCCCTCAGGATAGGGGGCGGGGATTGGAAGAGTGGGCAGAAACTTGAATTGGGCAGAGCACCACTTCAGGGAAAACATTTTTTAAATTTTCTTGGGCAAGAAAACACCAAAAAAGAATACCTTTCCCTCATGCATGGACATTTCACCTTCCCCTCACGAGTTTGACTATGTGTAACATTTTTGGATCCCAATCTTCATTCATGCAGCAAGCAAAACCACTCTGAGTCTGAACCCTTCACGATTTTCTCCTGTTCGATGATCTGGATCTTTCACGTTTTGGGTTTTCCTACGTGGATTTTTTTCTTTCCATGTTTTTCCAGTCTACTATTCATTTTCCTGAACAAGAATGCCCTGAATCCAATTTTGTGTCTTTGATTTGAATAACCAGCAAACATTTTCATTCTGGTATTTTGCAGCAGTCGGTCTGTCACTGACAATGTTCAAAAAATCATAAATTACTGTGTGCATGTGTAATTCCTTATCTTCTGCTTACATTTGATAATGTCAGGACTGAGATAATTGTGTGTGCATCCTCGTTTGGCATTTGAACTGATTTGGGAAATGGAAATGGATTCTAGAATTGCTTGATAAACCTAGTGTGTGAAGGCACCTCACAAACCAATCTAGAGGGATGATTTTCTTCTTTGCATACACTGAATAGCACTTGAAGGGAATGCATGGCCTGAGGGACTATGTAGCAGAGAAGGGGACGCTTCCTTGTGTTAGGTGTGTAAGTGTTCATAAGTCAGGTTAGATATGGTGTGGGTGTTCATAGCTCTGGATTGAGCTCACTATCTTAGCAGTCGGCCCTTTTACCTCCTTGGCAGCCTGATAAACCCAACTGGAAGGATGGATTAGATGATAGCCTGATAAACCCATCTGTTGGATTGGTTGTGTCTCATGTGAATTTGGCTAACTGTAATCCCCTTCCTGTGTAATTCTAATAAACCCAACTATGTTGGCTTGACTGGATTTTATTGTATCCTTAGCTATGGGTAAATTTTTCTAGTGTTTCTTGTTCCTTGGGGGATATCATGCCTATATCGAGGGTGGCGGTGCTACTGAGATATTAAAGAGTGCACTGACCTAGTATGGTTGGGTGGAAAGTTATAGTGACATAGATAGTTGCGGGACACGCTTCTTAGAAGATAACTATTTCCCTGTATTTTATTTTCGCAGCTGTATTTGTTTTATGAATTACTATGAACATGCTGAATGCTTGTATGAGTGATTATGCTTCTGCTATATTTTAATAATTTATGCATCTGTGTATATTTAAGTTCATGCATTTTTATATTATGTTCATGGGTCTTAGATTTTCTAGGTTGATATATGTTAGTCACATCCTCTTCGCTGAGTAGAGGGTTGGGGACGTGACAAATTCAGGTGCCTCAAGGAATATGGCTTCACTACAAGACTCCTTCTCAGCCATACATCCATACAATGGTCCATCCATCCTCGTGGGTGATGACTCTAAGATCCCATCCAAAGGGATTGGTAGGATCAACCTTGACAATGGGTACTTCAACAATGTGTTGTATGTGCATGATCTTGCAACTAAACTTGTCTGAGTATACAAAATTACACATACAGGTTCATCCAAAGAGTGAAATTCACTCAATATGATGTGGATATTTCAGAAATTTCTATAGGAAAATTTGTTGTAGTGGGTATTACAAATCATGAGTCTAGGATGTACAAGTTTCACACTTTCTTCCTTAATCCTCATGGAATGTGCTCATGTCACATGCCAATGAGACTAGAAATATATGGCATGAGATTTTTTGACACCTTAAATATAGATATATTCAATATTTGAGTAAATAAAACATGATTAAACAAATTTCAAGCATCAAGTTTTCCAAAGACACATGCAAGGGATGCATAGTTGGGAAGCATGTAGTGTGCAAGTATGAGAAGGGAAAGGAAAGAAGGGTTGTCCAAGACCTTCATTTGATCCATTCATATTTTATAGGACCTATTCCCACACCCTACTATGTAAACTCAAGGTAGGTCTTAACATTCATAGATGATTTCTCAAGATATTGTTGGGTGTATTTTCTCAAGCAAAAATCTGAAGTGTTTGAGATCTTCAAAGTTTTCAAGGATTTGGTTGAGAACTTTAGTGGGAAGAATATAAATCTCTTAAGGACTGATAATGGCAAGGAATATGTCAATAAGAACCTACAACAACAATGTGAGTAAAATGGAATTCAAATGCAACATTTTTTTGTGCGTTACACACCTCAACAAAATTGTGTGGCAGAGCTCAAGAATAGAGCATTGAAGGAGATGGCCACATGCATGTTGGAGGCTAAGTATTTGTCTCCTAAGATATGGGATGAAGACATAAATTGTGCTGCACACTCTCAGAACATATTTACACACAAATCATTGGAAGAGAAAACTCCATTTGAGGCTTGGAGTGGTCACAATACCAATGTTTCTCATTTCAGGGTTTTTGGCTCAAAGGCTTGGGATAGAATTCCTTCGGAGAAGATAAAGGCATTGAAACCTAAAATAAAGGATTCCATAATTTTTTTATATTTTTAATATGAAAAGGGATACAACATATTTGATCCCTCATCTCAGAAAAATTTCATTGAGAGAACTATATTGTTCGAAGAAGATCCCATACAAGATATCGAACTAGTAAAGGGGGATTGCTCACACCCTCCACTCAATGGTGATGTATGTGATGATTATCTCTATGATTTTTCTGATTATGATATGGAATATGAATATTATGACATTCATGCATATAATTACTCACCCATAAGGCAAAAATGGGATGAGAAAACCATACAAGTAGCTAGTGATTTTGTTGGATATCCACTCGACTCTAGGAAGAATAGATCTTAGTTTAAAAATGATTTCTCCACTATAGGATATGATATTCAGTCATATGAATAAGCTCCAAATGATCCAATATGTAAAACAAACATGCAAGAAGTGTTCAAGTCTTTGAAAGACAATGAAACTTGGGAGTTGGTTCCTCTACCTTACAAGAGGAAACTAGTGCAATGTAAGTTTGCTTATAGAACCAATATGGATGCTGATGGTTAATAGATGAAGTATAAGGATATATTGATTTCCAAAGGATTCTCTAAATTCCATGGATTGTAATATATAGATAGATTTACATCGGTTGGAAAGATGGACTCCATTAAGCTAGTTGTGGCCATTATTGCATCTACGTGAAGGGAGGTGCACCACATGAATGTGAAGAGTTATTTTATTCATGGTGATATTAATGAGGCCATTTTTGCATCTCAAATTATTCATTCATGATCCTTCACTTTTTTTCAGGTTGAAGAATTCTTTCTATCACCTCAAGCAAACCCCCAGGGTTTGGTATGCCAAGATGGACAGATTTCTTCTATCACAAGGCTTTGAAATATGAAAATATGATCCTAATGTATATTTGAAACATTTATATGAATATATTTATATAATATTATTGTAATTTGATTATATTTTTATCATTGGAAGTTGCATTTCTTATTTAGGTTCAATTAAGTCTTCATTGCAGAATGTGTTTTCAATGACTGGCCTTGGATTGTTGAAACAATTTCTTGTCTTGGAGATTGAGAAATATGATGCATGTATTAAAGTAATCCAACAAAATTATTCCAAAATTATATTAAAGTTAAAAATGGCTGAATGTAAGGAAACTAAGTATCCCTTCCTTTCAGAAGTTAAACTAGGTGATTTTGGTTCATCTCCATCGGTGGATAACTCATTGTATAGACAGCTATATGGGAGCTTCTTATATCTAACACACTCTCAAACTGATTTGGATTATGCAGTAGGTGTTGTGTAAAGGTATATGTAGGAGACTCATGAGATCCATTGGAAGGATTCTAAAAGGATATTGCATTATGTGCAAGGAACCAAACACTTTGGGATACACTATGCTGCTAGTTCTCAATTAGAATTAGTTGGATTTACTGATTCTGATTGGGATGGAGATTCCACTAATAGAAAGTACACTTAAGGTTATTTATTCATTATTTCACATTGTCCCATATGATGGTAAATTAAGAAACATCACATTATATCCCTTTCATCACCTGAGGCCAAGTACAAAGGAGCAGTGAATGAAGGTACACAATGTGTGTGGTTGCAAAGCATTCTGAGAGAACTTGATTTTCAATTTGATTCACCCATTGTCATTTGGTTTGAAAATAAAACTGCAATCAAGATATCCATAGATACATTATAGAGACAGAGGACCAACAACACTAAGATTCACATGCACTACATCAGGAGATTGGTGCATGAACAAGTGATATCATTGCGGTATTTCCTATTTGTAAAGAAAAATACTAACATCTTCACCAAGAGCTTCAAAGAGAATCTATTCACCTATATGTGGTCACTCCTTGGAGTGGGTGACACATGGTGATCCTTGATATTCACTTTTAGATTTTTTTCCATGTCCGTTTTAGAGGGGAGGTTATGTTTCCCATGTGGTTTTCCTTCTTACCTTGGTTATATGGACAAATAAAGTTTTGTAAGAGGTGACTTTAGCCTTAGTTTCCAAGGAATCAATTTTTAATGTGCTTACACTAATTCATTATTAATGGCGGTATTAGATAATCATACCACCCAACACCATGGTAACATATCACCTAGGACACGCGTTCATTTGTTTTTCACTTATGTTGCATAGTCCAAACTTTGGTTATGTTGGTCTCAGGTATTTGGGGGTTTTGGGCCATTAATTACACCCGGGGCCCACATTTTTATCATACAATATCATGATAACACTCATTAATGACATTTTTTTCTCTTATGGCACTCCCAATCCTTAAAATAGGGAACTAGTTTGACCAGAGATTCCCATTCATTGTATTTGAGTGTTTTTTACTCTTTTGGACCATTAAATGCTTCCTAGAGCCACTCTCACTCACCCATGCACTCCACACACACCTAGACTACCCTTATTTATGACCAAGCACTCTTCACCCATGTTCACATGGCCATTCGTGACCGTTTAAAGTGGTTTGGGAGCGAATTGGTCCACCTAAGGGGGTTTGAGGTTCAATCTAAGCCTGCCACATGTATGCCACCAATTTTCCTCCAAAGGATAACGATTTTATCCTATTCTATTATATTCACATTTGATACATATTTACATGTTGTACAGTAATATAAAAATCAGTTATTGGCACCATCTCTATATTTCTCTTTTACATTGTTTTCTACATATTTTGTGAAATTATTTAGTTGTGATGATTCTCTTAGCTCCTAGATCTTGTTTTGAATAAGAATTTCACAATCATGCATTGAGATAAATAGTAATAATTTACATACTTAAAATTTATACTATGAATAGTTTTGTGTGATTTACCATACCTTACAAATTCTAATTTTTAGAAAATACTAGATGCTCCAAAGTGATCCTTAGTAAATCTATCTTGCAAAAACCTCCCTTCAAAATTTTTAATAAATAATGAAATTGTGATTAGGATTTCATTTTTAAAACACTTTATTAAACTAAAATTTTGAAATAAATTTCCACTCCTTTTTCATCTCATGGAAAAGAAAACTTGTGTTTTTTTTCTTCACAATTTATGCATATCAATGCCTTTTAATATATAAAAGCACTAATGTGACCTGATGGATAACACACTGTTCATATATAATTTTGTTATATTATTTTTGCATAAACGATGCACCTTTAACATATGATTTATGTTGGAGTCTTTTCTACTGACCGAGGCTTAAACTTCCTTGTCCATCAACAAAGGCCGAGATATCGGCCCGATAGAGTATAACTCCGTCGACAACACCTATGACACAAGTGAGGTATCACCCAAGATATCTATGGAGACTTCCAGAACCAGGTTTTTGTAGTTAAGGAATGGCATTTTATTATCACAACATCAACATGCCACTCGACAAAAACCAATGAAATCATACTTATATCAAGGAATAAATCATATTGATCAGTCAACACACATAGACAACATGTAATAGATTTTAACATTCATTAATCCACATTTCATGCTATCATACCATTAGATATTTGACAAAATTCATAACAGTTCATTCATAGAAAAACAAAATATCAAAGACACAAAGACACATGTTTAACGTGGAAACCCATATGGGAAAAACCACAAAGGTGATCTTCATCTAGCATGAGTAATAATTGAAAACCTTTGCGATATGTACATAGCTTGTAGAATATTCTTTAGATATTCTTTACAATCAATGAAGTATTTACCCGTCTCATACTCTCAGGTTTAGGTCTTTCTCTCTCTCTCTCTAGTTCTCTTCTCCATTGTTCTTAGTCACTATCTATGTACGATTTGCACACAACTTGGACTGACCTTGCCAAATTTTGCAATTCTTGTTTTACCCGTCAATTGATTCTCAACTGTTAATCAACAGGTTGTTATACCCACCCAAAACATCTCGTTACATTTAAATATAGGCACTATCAACCTAGTTTACATCATAATCTATTCCCAAAACAATTTTCCCTCTAACTACCTCTTACCCAAAACTTTGTTGAACTCCTCATTTCAACTTGCTCTTCTCCTCTTTTGTTACAACCTCTTCCATCGTTGAATTTACTTTCCTTGTGACCATAATCTTCATTTTTCCGAACAAAATTATGTTTGTATTTTCCTAGGGCCAAGAGGCCTCCAAAACTCACTTGTGCCTTGTCTCGAGCAACTTTAGTCCGAAATTTATGTTGGGTTGAGTTTACTCTGAAAATCCTGATAGATTTTCATTAATGCTTTGGCTTCTTATTGCACCTCTTCTTGGATTTTTTGCAATTGTTCCAAAAGTTCAGAATTGATATGTTCTGAAGTTACTACTTCTATCGCACTTTTTCATGAATTTGGTGGAATGTTTCTGTAGCCTTATCTGCTTTAGTCTGTATTGTTGTGACATGATATGTTCGTTGATGTTGTTGTGTCCATTGTCTAGCTACTTGTTGTTGTAATATTTTGAAATCAACATCCTTGCTCATCTTTTCCATTGGTGGCAATTTCTTCAATTCATTCTTCATCTTATTAAAATTTTCCTCAGTAGTATGAAGTTGTTCTATTACCTGTTCCAGCTTGGTATCATCCATCAAGTCTTCCCATGACTAAGAAATATGTTCAAATGATTTGGAAGAAAGTGCTTTGGCATCCTAAATATTCTATGTAGTTTCATTCACTTCCTTTTGTTGTGCTTCCAGTACCTCAGGGGGTGTACTAAGAGTCATGTTTGTTTCTGATTCTGCGACTTATTTGTGGAGGTTGATAGTTAACTCCCCAAGTCAAAAAATTCTGGCTTCTGCAAACATGTCAGCTATGATTCCTTATTTCATGAAGTCATTGCAAGTAAGGGTGACAGCTTGTTCCAACCTCTTCTTGTCATCCTGCCATGTTTTCTCTTTCTAGTCTGTCTCTGTCACATGCCCCAATTTTGTAAAATAATGTTATCTTATTTTGATTTTATTCCAATACATTATGTTAAATTTAATGCTAAGTTGAAACTGATGACTCAGCAGAGTCAAGGATGTGGAATGTAATTCTGAATATTTTAATTTTAAATAAATAAAAGTGGAGACAACAGCTTGGGAGAGCTATTAAAAAGAGTGTTACTGGTCAAGTTGGTGGAGGAGACTGGGTGGAGAGAAAATAGACAAGTGGGAGCATCCACAAACACTTCCTATGTTGCAGGTGGAAACCTCCCTATATTTGGGGTCATGATTTTCCATGAAAATGGGATCAGAGCAGGTGGCTCAATTAATGACAACTAACCCAAAAAGACCTAGGCAATATTAATAAAAGTACCCATTGAAGAGAGCTGAGGTTGCTCATTCTAGGAGAAGAATCATTCAGGTGAATGCACTTCAAGGAATTCATTGGGAAGGGAAATTTTGAGGAAGGTGTTTGAGGGGTAAACTGCAGGAAAGTGATTTGGTACAACTTTGCAGCTGAAAGATCTTACTGCAAGTGTGCAGAGTTGGTATTGAGTCTTTTGACTAGTAATTTGTTGTCTGCTCCACATAGTTCCAACCAAGGAGACCAGAACAGGCTCGGGGGTCCTGAGAAGTCGTTGTTTGAGCGCTCTCTAGGAGTTGGTAGGGAGGAACGGCCTCCCATTACTGTTGTCATCCAGCTTTAAGAACAGGTTCTACTATATTTTAATTTTTGTGTTAAATTTTATATCTGTGTGTGAACAAATAATGAATGATTATAGGCTATCATGTAAACTGTTAAGTGTGAAATCTCTTAATTGTTTAATGCTGAATCTATTCTTTGATGAAAAATAAATCCTACCTGTGTTTTTCCACATCTGGAGTAATCCAGATCGTACTCTAGCACAGGTAGTGTATTTAAATGAATGAAGTATGATGGAAATAAGAAATGAAATGTTTTTCAGAGTATTGAATGTTTTCTTTCAATAGATAGTTGTTCTTTTTCTAGAAGGAATATTAATCTATTTCATAGAGTAGTTGTTAGATCTAGACTGTGCATTTTAGATTATCAGAAAAGAAAAAGAATCATATTATTTACTAACAGTAGTATGTTCAAGTATGTAATTCATTCTTCTACACAGTACCTACTTCTGTAAACATTATATCTATACTGAAACAGAAGGAAAATAAATATCAGTTGAATGCTTAATATTTAGGTTGAGTAAAGATGCCAATATAGTACTATTAGTTCATTTCTTTTCCTAATAATGATGGCTATTTTACCTACAACTATCTAAACTATAAGGATAGGTAACTTGATTAAATTCTATGATAAACTAATTGAATTAAGAATGCTAGCTAAGAAGAATACATAATACTTTTCAAAAACTGTAAGTCTATTTGTTTTATGTTGATTATTGTAAACAAGTTATTTATCTTATTCACACTGTACTTCTGCAACCTGGAAATACTAACCTGTCACCTAGGAAAAGATTCCACTTAAACAAATACTCTTTATTTCTGCGAAGAAAGAACGAAGTTATTTGTTCTTTCAGAGTTATTTTATTATACTTATTGCTTAACAATTTCTCTAATGTTTATATTTAAATAGGATATTCCTGGTGTAGTATTTTTATTTATAAATAAATTAGCTATAACAATTATAATAGTATAACAATGAGTTATTAACAAAATCTTATCTACACACTTACAAAACAAACTAAGTGCAAGGTTAAAATAGTATTTAGTAAATATTATTTATTTATGAACAAATTTAACTCAAATGAACTAAACAAAAACAATTGTAAAAGAATTAATAGGGTCGAATCCCTCATAAGATAAAATAGTATAAAATATAGTGTTACATTACAACATCATATCTGATAGCATAAACCCTGTACTTTAAAAGTATAACAATATAATTAAACAACTACTAATCCAAAGAATTGGATTACTTAGTTTTCTAAAGATATCATCCATAAAATAATTATTACAGTCCTATAAGGACAGAGAAGAAAACACATAGCTATTTTAACATGTATTATTTAATTAACTTACAAAATAATTTAAGAAAGTATTTACATATAGGATTACTAACAGAACATAAACTTGCTCGAATAACCGAGTTTACTAACAATTATTGCGATAAAAAGAAATAACAGAACAGATAATAGTAATATATTTTAATGGAAGATAATTTTAAAAATCGTAAAAATATCTTTACACAGTCGAGTTAGGGTGAAACCCTAATGTACAAAAATTACATTTTAAGTATCAAAATAACCAAGTCTAAGCTTTAGATAGATACATCTTTTCTCTTAAGGTTAAAAGAGAACCACTCGACAGGCCTTATACTATTCATTACATAGCTTTATACAAAATTAGTAAACAAGGATTTACAAGCTACGACCTAAGCCGGAAACCCTGCGAGCAGCAAGGGTTTCTTAAACAAACTAAACAACTGAACACGTTAATAAAGAAAACAATAACCACAAGGGTCATTTGCAAGCCGCGGCGACCAACCAAAACTGTTCCATAAAGGAACTGCACATGTAGGAACTGCCATGGGTTGACTAGGGCTTACCCATGAGTAGAAAACCGACCATGCTTTTGCACCAGCTACGAAGGAAGACATAACTGTCACCTGCGAGACAACCCACAACATTAATACTATTGCATATGGCATAACAGAGCTAAAAACAAATTTAAAAACTGTTAAAGCAATTTTATTTACCTGGAAATGAAAGTAATGTGGCCACCCACGAACAGGAGTGTCGCCACCAACAAAATGAACAGCAAACCCTTCATCCCTTTCATGACAGAGGCAGGTTAAACAAGGGAAACCACAGCTAGTAGCAGCCAAAGGAAGAGAGCAACGACCAAGAAGAAAATGGGAAGAGAAGCACGCACTGTCACCACCCTTACGAGCATGAGAAACCAAACTACCAGAAACCCTATGACAGACCAGACCAAAGGTTAGAGTCATGGATCATAAGTTTTTGATGCCGAGATAAACCTGCAGACCTGTAATCTATCCTCACAACCAAGCCGTGGATGAATAATCCCAAAAATAAAACTACACATAGTGTAAATTGAAGCAAGTGACACGGCTCTCCTCAACCATTGTAGTATGAATTCATGGTGTAGGCATGGAGCAAGGGTGTTAAAGGAGTACTGAAATTCACAATAGGACACGAGTTCACATGGCGGCCAAGACACAGTTGCAGAGCAGCCCGGAGGACCAAAAACGACGGAGTAAAATGACCAGGACTAGGGTTCGTAAACCCTTTTATCATCTCAACGCTTGGCCCAGGAAGAACCACGTGTTCACGTAAATAATCTACCATGTAGTGGGTAGTTTGCATAGTCCCTGCATGCAATAAAATATTCTATTATTCAAAATGATTTTCGCTCAATCATAAGCTATAATAATCATTTATAAAGTTCCATGTTGTCCCGGAGTCAACCAATGAGAGCATGCTATAAACTCTTGAAAGCCTATATTATAATAAGTTGTATAGTTAGTACAAGGGAAAACTTAAAACTTAGTATATTATATTCAACAGTATCCATAGTTTCATCGTCGAAGTGGACTAACGCCACGACCTTTCACCACTGCAAAGTTATAGAATATACAATCCAAATCAACATAATTTCTATCAAGCTTATGGTTAACCACAAAATCATCGAACCTCGTAAACTTTATTTATGCCAAAGTAATTCTCATGTTAGTACAAATCCAAGATATGTATATGTTTACTTTTCGAATTATTTAGGTTTGAAAACTTTAGTTATAAACTATATAGTTTTATATTATTTCACATTAAGCTTGTTGATAATCATTAAATGGTTGTAATATCATAAATCGATAGTTTTTCCCAAGCATATTTATGCATGGAAAGATTTAGTTCTTCACTAATGGATAAACCATTTGGTAATATAGTAAATAGTATAGTTACAACCGTCGATAAGCCTTGAGCTATCAAAGTTAGGTTAATAACGTAAATCTTATGATATTTAGGAGATGTAAAGAAAAGGTTATTCTCGATCTTCTAGTCAAACTATGATAATAAAGTTTTATTAATAACTTTGCATAGCTAATTATGTTGTCACCAACATTTTTGTTGTGACTTGGAAATGTTTAAGGACATAGTTTTAATTGGGAACATGAACTTTATAAACCTTATCTGTTTATAATCCAGAACTACTGGTAAGTTTAATTGCTTTATAAACAAGATGATTTGTGTAGGTATCGTTGAATATCATAGAAATTATAGATCAGTGGGTGAAAATTACTAGGAAGATGACTATGAATCTTGTACGTAGTTCATTTCAATAAAGTTTAATAACTTTTGACTATTTATCATCCATGACAAGTCCTTTTAGCTTCCCCATGTTTTATAAAATAAGAAAACTGGAGTAAAAACATTTCACTAAACTCTAATTCCTTAGGACTTGGTACTTTACTGAAAAGTTTAGAATCTTATAGACATAAATTTGCATACAGAAGATGAATAACCGGTAATAGCTTATACAAATTTTATAAGTCGATAATGTATTTTAATGTTAGATTAAACATTACAATATTAAAGGTTGTGAACCAGGGAGATAATAATTGACGTTGTCTACCTTCAAGAAAGAAAACTCTTCTATACATTTTTCATTGACAATTTAGATGCAAGAAACAAACTGCTTGTTTTACCTCATAAAAGCAGTTGAAATTGTAACAGCTTATCTACCGAGCTATTTATTTTGCAAACAAAAGTATATCTGAATGCTTTATGAAAATTGATAGCCGTTACTCAATCATTCTTACCTGTAAACCTGTGAGGACAAGTAAACTTTCTGCGTTAGCTCAAAAGCTAAGTAAGCCCCAAAATCCAAGATAGTTCCACCTACTTGTTGTAAATTAAAACTCATCAGCAAAATGGAAGAGAAATTATTATACAAGTTGAACCTAACCTTGTTTTAAAAAGTAGAATGCTAGGTACTTAATTCAGATCATGTATTAATATATCTATTAACCTAATATTTTATAGATAACTGTTAGCTGTTAGCAGACTGCATTCTCAATATTTTATGTATTTTCAAAATTTTAAATTTTTCTGAAAATTTGGGGTTCTGACATGTGGTATCAGAGCACAAGGTTCAAACACTAGGCCTTGATGAAGCCCAACTAGCTTTCATAAAATAGTAAACTAAATTATTATGCTAACGTATTTTATTTCTTTTTATGTTATTCAACAGAGAATTGTCTTTTTCTGAAGTTTAACAAGCAGGTATGGAAAGGCTGGAAGAGTATGCAGAGGAGGAGTCTCCAGCTACTAAAACAGGGAATTTACCAAGAGATCCTATACTAGAGGATTTAACTACCAATTCCTCAGCATTGTTACAAACTGTAAAAGACTTAAAAACTTAAATGGAGTCCATAAAGCGAGAGAATAAAAGGATTCTGAGGGCTCAAGAAGAGCTGAATCAGATTCTAATTGAAAAGTTTCAAACTGAGGGTAGGGGTAGAAGGTCAGGATTTGAATATGCCAGTCATCAACGAAAAACTAAAAAGATGAAGCATACAAAAACTGAAAGTAGTTCGTCGTCTGAAGTGTTTGGTGAACAACAAAATTTCCATACTACTAGTGACAGTAGTGATGATAATCTGTACGCTAAGAAGAGGAAATATAAACCTTATGAGGAAATTTCTGGGGAATTCAAAAAGATAAAACCACCAACTTTTTAATGGAGAGATTGAGAAGGGGGAGGAAGCTAAATCCTGGTTATCTGGGATGAAGAAGTACTTCCAAATATATAATTATTCGAACCAGTTAAAAGCTAGGATGGCTATATATAACCTCTTACGAAAGGCTGACATTTGGTGGTAGGACTTGAAGAGAGTTAAGGGTATAAAAGAGAAAAAAGTTAACTGGAGTACCTTTAAGAGGTATTTCAAAAATAAATTCCTGTCTGAGCAGTATTATGAGGAGAGAGCCAAGGAGTTTTATGAACTCAAGTTAGGTTCAATGACAATGAAGGATTTGAACAACAAATTCTTAAGTCTACTTAGGTATGTACCATATCTTGTAGATGAGAAACCAAAGGTACAGCGATTCTTTAGTTGTCTACCTTATCATATTAAAGAACGAATTGAATACGATAACCCAAAGACCTTGGAGGAAGCTATGAGGAATGCTAACTTTTGTTTTGAGCAGAATCGGAAGAAAGAAATTTTGGCCAACTGGAAGGCTAAGAAAAATAATAATCAATTTGAATCTAAGAAGAAGTATTTTGTGCCTAATAGAAATTTAAAGAACAATAAGGCCAAAAACTATTCTAATAACAATAATTTCCAAGGAAAAAGAAATAGTACACCCAACCATCAGATATATTCTAAAGGTAAGGATACTGCAAATAATCATGGAAAATTTACCAAGAATTTTGAGTGTAAAGAGCCTGTTAAGTGCTGGGAATGTAATGGCCCACACTATGCTTCAGTCTGTCCAAACTGGAAGAAGACTGTTAGCAACATTAATACTATACAGGAGGATATGACCATTGGGGAACTAGCAAGGAGCATGCCCAGAATCAACATAGCCTTGGAGAACCGACAAGCTGAATATCAGACTTCCATGGTGGAAGTAGAAGGTATGATTAATAAGACCCCTGTAACTATTTTGATTGATCTAGGAGCTAGTATCAGTTATATTGCACCTCAGATAGTAGAAAAATGTAAGTTATCTGTTGATAAGTTTGAGAATTCATGGTTAGTTCAATTAGCCACTGGTGCTAAAAGAAAAGTAACTTGTTTTGTGAAAGAATGTGCATTAGTTATGGACAAATTTGAAACTGTTGTTAAACTTAATGTTTTGCCACTTGGCTCTTATGATTTTCTGATTGGTATGGACTGGTTAGAACAACATAGAGTAATTCTAAACTGTTATGATAAAACTTTTACATGTTTGAATAGTGATGAAAAACCAGTAAGTGTTAAAGGAATTCCTAGAAAAACTATTGTAAGGAAGATTTCTGCTTTCCAACTTAAAAGAGCTGTTAGGAAGGGATGTAAAGCTTACGCAGTAACAATTACTAATGAGGAAAGTAAAACTAAAATAGATAAGTTAAAAGTGGAAGACATCCCAGCCTTAAAAGAATATGTTGATGTATTCCTAGAATAAATTCCGGGATTACCTCCGAAAAGGGAATTGGATTTCACCATTGAGCTGGTATCGGGTGTAGTACCTAGCTCAAAGGCCCCTTATCGAATGAACATATTGGAACTTAATGAATTAAAATCACAATTAAAATAGTTAATTGATAAAAAGTATATTCGACCAAGTGTGTCTCCCTGGGGGGCACCTGTCATCTTTGTCAAGAAGAAGGACGGAACTATGCGACTTTGCATAGACTACCGTCAACTAAACAAGATGACCATCAAAAATCGATATCCGTTGCCCCGCATAGATGATCTGTTTGATCAACTACATGGAACCACGGTGTTTTTGAAAATAGATTTAAGGTCTGGATATCATCAAGTGAGGATTAAAGATGAAGACATCTTTAAGACAGCTTTCAGAACAATATATAGCCATTACGAATTTGTCGTAATGCCATTCGGGCTTACTAATGCCCCAGTTGTCTTCATGTGTTTAATGAAAAATGTGATGCATAAGTATTTAGATAAGTTTGTGGTCATGTTTATCGATGACATTCTAATCTATTCAAAAAATAAAGAAGAACATAAAGAACATCTAAAAATTGTTTTGCAAGAGTTGTGAGAACATCAACTCTTCGCAAAGTTTAGTAAGTGTGAATTTTTCAAGGATAAGATTCAGTATTTAGGTCACGTAGTGACCAAGGAAGGAATTTCCATAGATCCTGAAAAGATATGGGCAATCGAATATTGATCGGTTCCTAAGGATGTGACGGATGTTAGATCTTTCATGGGCATTACCAGTTACTACTGGAGGTTCATTGATGGCTTTTCGAAGATAGAAAATCCAATAACTTCCTTGCAGAAGAAAGGAAAGAAGTTTGACTAGAATCGAAAATGTGAAAAAAGATTTAAAAAGTTAAAAACATTATTAACCAGTGCACCTATTTTAAGAATAGCAGATCCTAATAAAGAATTTGTAGTATGCACTAATGCCTGTAATGATAGCTTAGGTAGTGTTCTGACTCAAGAAGGGCATGTTATTGCCTATGAGTCTATAAAGTTAAAATTTCATGAAAAGAATTATGCAACATATGATATGGAACTAGCAGTTGTAATACACGCCTTAAAAATGTGGCGACATCACCTAATTGGCAGAAAATTTTTTTTAATGACTGATAATAAAGGATTTAAGTATCTTTTAGATCAGCCTAATTTAAATGCTAGACAAGCTAGGTGGT
Source organism: Pseudotsuga menziesii (assembly GCA_001517045.1). NCBI lineage: Eukaryota > Viridiplantae > Streptophyta > Pinopsida > Pinales > Pinaceae > Pseudotsuga > Pseudotsuga menziesii. The sequence goes on from LPNX010427697.1 coordinate 318,149, forward strand.
TGGCTTTCTTAAGCGAGTATGATTTTGAAATCCAGCATATAAAAGGTAAAGAAAATAAAGTTGTTGATGCATTAAGTAGGAACACATGGCTGAATTTTGCAACAACAATCAACACTTATGTTTCAGACTTAGATGAACAGCTTAAAGAAGGAATAAAACGAGATGAAATTTACCAGAATTTGCAAGCTAAAGCTAAAGAAAATCCAACAGAAAATTTAATAAAAGGTTACAGTTTAAATGAAAAAGAATTTTTACTGTATAAAGATAAATTGTATGTACCTAACGTACCTAAAGTTAAGCTGTTAATTATGGATGAAATTCATAAAAAACCATATTCAGGTCATCCAGGTTATCAAAAGACTATAACCATGTTAAGAAAAGATTATTTTTGGCCAAATATGAAAAATGAGGTAGTTGAATATATTGCAAGGTGTTTAGAATGTCAACAGGTAAAAACTGAACACCAACACCTAGCTAGTTTGCTACAGCCTTTACCCATCCCTAGCTAGAAATGGGAGGTAATTAGTCTAGATTTTATTACTGGATTACCTAGAAATCAAAATCAAAATGATTCTATCATGGTAGTAGTTGATAAGTTAAGCAAAGCAGCTCACTTTATACCTGTTAAAACTACTTACAAAGCTGCCAACATAGTTGATATTTTTCTAAAGCAGATTTTACGATTGCATGGAGTTCCAAAAGTCATAATCTTAGACAGAGATCCTAAGTTTATAGGAAACTTTTGGAAGTTTGGGTTTAAAGGGTTAAACGCCACTTTAAATTTCAGTACTTCTTTTCATCCTCGGGAAGATGGACAAACTGAAAGAGTGAATTAGGTACTGGAAGATCTATTAAGAATGTATGTGAAAGACCAGCTTGGTAAATGGGAGGACTATTTACATCTAGCAGAATTTACTTATAATAATAATTATCACACATCATCTAGATTTAGTCCGTTTGAAATTTTATATGGACGGAAATGTAATACTCCTATCTCTTGGAGTAATCTAGTAGACTGATTGGTATTAGGTCCAGAACTGTTGAAAGAAATGGAAGAAATTGTGAAACAAGTGCATGGAAATATGAAAGTGGCACATGATCGATAGAAAAGTCAAGCAGACTCAAAAAGAACTCCAAAGGAGTTTCAGGTAGGTGAACATGTGTTCATCAAGGTAAGGCCCAAAATGAGCTCTCTAATATTGGGTATTTGTGCAAAATTGGAACCTCGTTACTGTGGCCCATTTGAAATATTGTCTAGGATTGGACAAGTAGCTTATCAATTAGCATCACCACCTAACTTAAGAGTACATAATATTTTTCACATTTTCATTTTAAATAAATATGTTCATGATGCTACTCATGTTGTTAACTGGAATGTTGTACAGGTGGAACCAGAAGGAGAATTTCTAGTGGAACTGGACTGTATCCTCAGGAGGAGGGAAATTACACTTCGGAACCGCACCATTGGACAGGTGAAGGTGCAATGGAAGCACCTTAGTCCAGAGGAAGCCACCTGGGAATTGGAAAGTAAAATGCAAGATGCATATCCAATTCTATTCCAGGGAACTTCAGAGGATGAAGAATAAATAACATCAAGGACGATGTTATATTCTAAGGGGGTGTGTATGTCACATGCCCCAATTTTGTAAAATAATGTTATCTTAATTTGATTTTATTCCAACACATTATGTTAACTTTAATGCTAAGTTGAAACTGATGACTCAGCAGAGTCAAGGATGTGGAATGTAATTCTGAATATTTTAATTTTAAATAAATAAAAGTGGAGACAATAGCTTGGGAGAGCTGTTAAAAAGAGTGTTACTGGTTAAGTTGGTGGAGGAGACTAGGTGGAGAGCAAATAGACAAGTGGAAGCATCCTCAAACACTTCCTATGTTGCAGGTGGAAACCTCCCTATATTTGGGGTCATGATTCCCCAAGAAAGTGGGATCAGAGTAGGTGGCTCAATTAATGACAACTAACCCAAAAATACCTAGGCGATCTTAATGAAAGTACCCATTGAAGAGAGTTGAGGCTGCTCATTCCAGGAGAAGAATCATTCAGGTGAATGCACTTCAAGGAATTCATTGGGAAGGGAAATTTTGAGGAAGGTGTTTGACGGTTAAACTGCAGGAAAGTGATCTGGTACAGCTTTGCAGCTGAAAGATCTTACTGCAAGTGTGCAGAGTTGGTATTGAGTCTTTTGACTAGTACTTTGTTGTTTGCTCCACCTAGTTCTAGCCAAGGAGACCAGAACAAGCTCAAGGGTCCTACGAAGTTGTTGTTTGAGCATTCTCTAGGAGTTGGCAGGGAGGAACGGCCTCCCATTGCTGTTGTCATCCAGCTTTAAGAACAGGTTCTACTATATTTTAATTTCTATGTTAAAGTTTATATCTGTATGTGAATAAATAATGAATGATTATAGGCTATGATGTAAACTGTTAAGTGTGAAATCTCTTATTTGTTTAACGCTGAATCTATTCTTTGATGAAAAATAAATCCTACCTATTTTTTTCCCCATCTGGAGTAATCCAGATCGTACTCTAGCACAGTTAGTGTATTTAAATGAATGAAATATGATGGAAATATGAAATGAAATGTTTTTCAGAGTATTGAAATGTTTTCTTTCAGTAGATAGTTGTTTTTTTTCCAGAAGGAATATTAATTTGTTTCATAGAGTAGTTGTCAGATCTAGACTGTGTATTTTAGAATATCAGAAAAGAAAAAGAATCATATTATTTACTAACAGTAGTATGTTCAAGTATGTAATTCATTCTTCTACACAGTACCTACTTCTGTAAACATTATATCTATACTGAAACAGAAGGAAAAGAAATATCAGTTGAATGCTTTATATTTAGGTTGAGTAAAGATGACAATACAGTTCTGTTAGTTCATTTCTTTTCCTATTGATGATAGCTATTTTACCTGCAACTATCTAAACTAGAAGGATAGGTAACCTGATTAAATTTTATGATAAACTAATTGTATTAAGAATGCTAGCGAAGAAGAATAAACAATACCTTTCAAAAACTGTAAGTCTATTTCTTTTATGTTGATTATTGTAAACAAGTTATTTATCTTATTCACACGGTACTTCTACAATCTGGAACTACTAACCTGTCACCTAGGAAAAGATTCCACTGAAACAAATACTCTTTATTTCTACAAAGAAAGAACTAAGTTATTTGTTCTTGCAGAAATATTTTATTATAATTATTGCTTAATAATTTCTACTAATGTTTATATTCAAATAGGATATTCCTGGTGTAGTATTTTTATTTATAAATAAATTAGCTATAGCAATTATAATAGTATAACAATGAGTTATTAACAAAATCTTATCTACACACTTACAAAACAGACTAAGTGCAAGGTTAAAATAGTATTTAGTAAATATTATTTATTTATGAACAAATTTAATTCAAATGAACTAAACAAAAACAATTGTAAAAGAATTAACAGGGTCAAATCCCTCATAAGATAAAACAATATAAAATATAGTGTTACATTACAACATCATATCTGATAGCATAAACCCTGTACTTTAAAAGCATAACAATATAATTAAACAAGTACTAATCCAAAGAATTGGATTACTTAGTTTTTTGAAGATATCATCCATAAAATAATTATTATAGTCCTATAAGGACAGAGAAGAAAAATATTAATGAAAGTATAATTACTCCTACCTATAATACACAGTTATTTTAACATGTATTATTTAATTAACTTACAGAATAATTTAAGAAAGTATTTACATACATGATTACTAACAGAGCATAAACTTGTTGGAATAACCGAGTTTACTAACAATTATTGTGATAAAAACAAATAACAGAACAGATAATAGTAATATATTTTAATGGAAGATAATTTTAAAAACAGTAAAAATATCTTTACACAGTCGAGTTAGAGTGAAACCCTAATGTACAAAAATTACATTTAAGTATCAAAATAACCAAGTCTAAGCTCTAGATAGATACATCTTTTCACTTAAGGTTAACAGAGAACGGATCGACAGGCCTTATATTATTCATTACATAGCTTTATACAAAATCAGTAAACAAGGATTTACAAGCTATGACCTAAGCCGGAAACCCTGCAAGAAGCAAGGGTTTGTTAAACAAACTAAACAACTGAACAAGTTAATGAAGAAAACAATAACCACAAGGGTAATTTGCAGGCCACGGCAACCAACCAAAACTATTCTATAAAGGAACTACACATGTAGGAACTGCCATGGGTTGACCAAGGCTTACCCGTGAGCAGAAAACCGACCATGCTTTTGCAACAGCTGCGAAGGAAGATTTAACTGTCACCTGCAAGACAACCCACAACGTTAATACTATTGCATATGGCATAACGGAGCTAAAAACAAATTTAAAACTGTTAAAGCAATTTTATTTACCTGGAAATGAAAGTAATGTGGCCACCCACAAACAGGAGTGCCACCACCAACAAAATGAACAACAAACCCTTCATCCCTTTCGTGACAGAGGCAGTTTAAACGAGGGAAACCATAGCTAGTAGCATCCAAAGGAAGAGAGCAACGACCAAGCAGAAAACGGGCAGAGAAGCATGCACTTTCACCACCCTTACTAGCATGACAACCCACACTACCAGAAACCCTATGACAGACCAGACCAAAGGTTAGAGTCACGGCTCTTAAGTTTTTGATGCCGAGATAAACCTACAGACCTGTAAGCTATCCTCACAACCAAGCCATGGATGAATAATCCCAAAAAGAAAACTACACACAGTGTAAACTGAAGCAAGTGACATGGCTCTCCTCAACCATTGCAGTATGAATTCACGATGTAGGCATGAAGCAAGGGCATTAAAGGAGGACTGAACTTCACAACAGGACACCGAGTTCACATGGCAGCGAAGACACAGTTGCAGAGCAGCCCAGAGGCCTGAAAACGACGAAGTAAAATGACCAGGACTAGGGTTCGTAAACCCTTTTATCATCTCAATGCTTGGCCCAGGAAGAATCACGTGTTCACATAAATAATCTAACATGCAGTGGGTAGTTTGCATAGTCCCTGCATGCAATCAAATATTCTTTTATTCAAAATGATTTTCTCTCAATCATAAGGTATAATAATCATTTTACAAGGTTCCACATTGTCCTGGAGTCAACCAATGAGAGCATGCTATAAACTATTGAAAGCCTATATTATAATAAGTTGTATAGTTAGTACAAGGGAAAACTTAAAACTTGGTATATTATATTCAGCATTATCCATAGTTTCATGTGGAAGTGGACTAACACCACGACCTTTCACCACGTTAAAGTTGTAGAATATACAATGCAAATCAACATAATTTCTATCAAGATTATGGTTAACCACAAAATCATAAAATTTATTCATGCCAAAGTAATTCTCATGTTAGTACAAATCCAAGATATGTATATGTTTACTTTTCAAATTATTTAGGTTTGAAAACTTTAGTTATAAACTATATAGTTTTATATTATTTCACATTAAGCTTGTTGATAATCATTAATTGGTTGTAATATCATAAATAAATAGTTTTGCCCAAGCATATTTATGCATGGAAAGATTTAGTTCTTCACTAATGGATAAACCATTTGGTAATATAGTAAATAGTATAGTTACAACCGTCGATAAGCCTTGAGCTATCGAAGTTAGGTTAATAACGTAAATCTTATGATATTTAGGAGATGTAAAGAAAAGGTTATTCTCGATCTTCTAGCCAAACTATGATAATAAAGTTTTATTAATAACTTTGCATAGCTAATTATGTTGTCACCAACATTTATGTTGTGACTTGGAAATGTTTAAGGACATAGTTTTAATTGGGAACATGAACTTTATAAACCTTATCTGTTTATAATTCAGAACTACTGGTAAGTTTAATTGCTTTATAAACAAGATGATTTGTGTAGGTATCGTTGAATATCATAGAAATTATAGATCAGTGGGTGAAAATTACTAGGAAGATGACTATGAATCTTGTACGTAGTTCAGTTCAATAAAGTTTAATAACTTTTGACTATTTATCATCCATGACAAGTACTTTTAGCTTCCCCATGTTTTATAAAATAAGAAAAATGGAGTAAAAACATTTCACTAAACTCTAATTCCTTAGGACTTGGTACTTTACTGAAAAGTTTAGAATCTTATAGACATAAATTTGCATACAGAAGATGAATAACCCGTAATAGCTTATACAAATTTTATAAGTCGATAATGTATTTTAATGTTAGATTAAACATTACACTATTAAAGGTTGTGAACTAGGGAGATAATAATTGACATTGTCTACATTCAAGAAAGAAAACTCTTCTATACATTTTTCATTGACAATTTAGATGGAAGAAACAAATTGCTTGTTTTACCTCATAGAAGCTGTTGAAATTGTAACAGCTTATCTATCGAGCTATTTATTTTGCAAACAAAAGTATATCTGAATGCTTTATGAAAATTGATAGTCGTTACTCGATCATTCTTACCTATAAACCTGTGAGGACAAGTAAACTTTCTGCATTAGCTCAAAATCTATGTAAGCCCTAGAATCCAAGACAGTTCCACCTACTTGTCGCAAATTAAAACTCATCAGAAAACTGGAAGAGAAATTATTATACAAGTTGAACCTAACCTTGTTTTAAAAAGTAGAATGCTAGGTACTTAATTCAGATGATGTATTAATACATCTATTAACCTAATATTTTATAGATAACTGTTAGCTGTTAGTAGACCGCATTCTCAATATTTTATGTATTTTCAAAATTTTAAATTTTTCGGAAAATTTGGGGTTCTGAAAGTCTCCTTGACTTTGTTTTACAACAATGCGATGGTATTCTTGGAGTGCTTGAGTTGGTCAAACACCGCATGCTATCTTGTCTTCATTTCCTCTACTGTAGTCTACTGAATACTATGCAGTAGATACATTGGAACTACAAAAATATCAAGACTCATAGGACCAATATCCTTGATCATGGCGTTATGTTCCGGCATACATAAGTCAATTTCTTTGGAAATTACTTGGACCTTTCTGTTTGGTGGCATTGAAGGTACGTCGACAGGTCACTCCTAAAACATGACAACTTATTCCTATGGTACAATTAGATCAGGTTCTTAGGCGACTTCTCCTGTAACTTCCTTTACTGTGACACAAAGAGTCTGCGGTAAATACGTAATTCTATTGACAAATTCAGTCTTCCTTTCATAAATATTTTTGATAGTTTCATTCACCACTTCTTTCATTTTATCTGAAATAATAATGTAGTCATCATTTGTAAGACAAACAACCCCAGATGTTAGCATATTTTCTACTGACCCAAGTACATACTTCACTATTCGTCAACAAAGCCCTAGATATTGGTCTAACAGAGTATAAATCCATTGGAAACACCTACGACGCAAGTGAGGTCTCACCCAAGATATCTATGGATATTTCCAGAACCAGGTTTCTATGGTTATGGAAGGGGATTTTCTTATCACAACGTCCGCATACCACTCAACAGAAACCAAGGAATGGAATCATGACATTATACATATATCAGGTAATAAAACATATTGATTTGTCGACACACATAGATAGCATGTAATATATTTTAACATACATTAATGAAAATTCCATGTTATCATACCATTAGATATTCGACAAAAATCATTACAGCTCATTCATAACAAAACACAGATATCAAAGGAATAAAGACACATGTTTAACATGGAAACCCATAAGGGAAAAACCATAAAGGCACTCTTCATCTGACATGAGTAATATTTGAATTCCTTTGGTTTGTCACACAACCTACAAACTCTTCTTAGATTGTTTAGATATTTTTCTCTTATCCCCCATTTCTAGATCCATCAGGGTATCACTAGACTCTACTTTGTATTCATATGGAGAACTTCTTGGGATTTCTTCTCCTTGTGGATCTCCTTCTTGATTACCTGATGTTTCATATTGTCGTGACTCAATTTATGTAGATATGTGATCATCTACAATAGGTTTTCTCCATTCTTTGGGTTAATACCAAATAATTGTTTCAATATCTTTAGCAAATAGATGAAACTATGTATTTAACCATTGATTTTCAAGGTCTCAATGCGGGTGTAGGAATATATGGTGAGCCCCAATCGAAAACATAATGATGTTGCAGAATCGATGTATCATCTCTTCAGTGATACTTTCTTGTTTACTAATGTAGTATCTCAGTGCCTCACCTTGCAGATAGAATTCAATATTATTATCCCGTGCCTTTGCGGATTGTCCTTTCCATACCAAAAATTCTCGTATCATTCCCCTCGACAAGATATAGGTACTTCCACCCCCTAGTAGTTCGGTGGCTCTACCCATGCAACAAATGAGATAAAAATTAAAATCCATTAACAATTAAAAGGATTACCTTTTTATTTTGAATTGTTTGCATGCGCTTGTAATTCATTCAATAAGTAGGTCGACCAGCTTATTTGGACACCCACAACACACTGCTTTGTCACAACAATTGTTCCATCAATACATTGGTTTGGTCACATCCTCCTTATTAGTTTTGTTGATTAAAATTTGGTGGTGAACTGAATAGTAGTGTGATTGATATAGGAAATGGTAAAGCCTCTCTTATCTCTGGATAAGTTATATTTTTCCTTCATCCTATTTGTAAGGGTCGTATCATGTTCCTTTCCAGTGAAGAAGGGAGACGGGTCAACCCGTGGAAGTGGAAGTCATTTTATTGAGGCTATGAGGTCTACATCTACTCAAATTTTTCAATCTAGCCATATGAATCCTCAATGAAAATATACCAATGGTTGCTTGATGCATGTATTTACTTCAGCAGTGTGACCAACATGTGGCATGTGCATCATCGACAATAATCTTGACTTGTGCAGTCCTTTTTCCCACTCCATTGGGACCAAGTAAATAGGTCCATTCTCTATCTCTCATACAATGGTCATATACCTCAACATGTCTAGTTCAGGGAACTTTTTTAGATCGTGGTCTATGAATCCCATTTTCTTTAAGTTTGGTAGAATGTATACCATCACATGGACTCCTTTTGGTAATAAGGATTGAGGTTCAGATACTTTCTCTTCTAAATATGTAAGAAAGGATTCCAAGTTAGGTAGGTAGGTATATCACATACCTTAGTACCTACCCATCGCATATATTTCATGATTCTTTTTCATTTTCACATTGATACTTCATGTAGTCGATTCTTCTAGTTCTCTGGAGCTTCTCCTGAGTCCAAGGAGCATGAACTAATACTTCACTAGCTTATATTTCCATCGGTTGTTGGATTAACATAGTAATCCATTGTAGAATTAATATTGTAGATATGATCTAGATATGCATATTTCCATTGAATTTTTACCTGCACAACATATCTCTGGGCTTCTAGAGGATCAATTGGAGCGACCACCCTTAGTTTTTCATCCTCAAATGTTAATAATATCTTCTTAAAATTTATAATGCTTTGATTTTCAATATCCCTATAAATTCCCAAAAGTGCAGGATATGGATTTGTATTATCGACAATGTCTATAACTTCAAAATATACATAGGTCCTTATTCCTTCTATATTGATAGGAACTTGTGTGAGTCGACCAATAGGAAGAACCTTCGAATGGCTGGCTAATCTCAGCTGAATGGGAGACCATACTAGTATCAGCTTCCCCATACTTTCCCATATGTGTGTGGTGAGAATGTAAACATATAATCCCAAGTCCAGAATCATATAATCCATTTCATAGCCACCTATCTGAGCATTCATCCTCAGCTCACGACCAATTTTAAGTCTTTTCCCAATGTGATTAAATTTCCTTTCTAGTCACACATTTATATGAGGTTCTTCGACTAAAAATGCTAGTTCTACCACAACATCCTTATCTTCAATCAATGGTAAACAATTTTTAAATAAATATTTCAATTGACTGACCTTCTCTATTGGTTTTCTTCGAAATAACTGTTCAAATTGTTGAGGCATTTCCAATATTGGTCATTCATTCGATATTGGGACAATAGTGGAGTTTGATGCTTGATTTGTGTCAACGAACTTATGACGTATGTCAAAGAATACTTCCTTTTCTTTCTAGACATCAAATGGAACTTTCTTTTGTGGTGTTGGTTGAACTCTTTCTTATCCATATGATGCCTCTTGATCTCTTCTAGTCTCAACACCTCCTCTTTTTATGACTACAATATTAGGCTCTCGTGGTTAATTAGAAATATTGTGAATGTTTGGATTGGCATTTTGATGTGGGTTCTAGTTTCGTACACTTCTTTCCTACCAATTAGCAATTAGCTGAGGGAATTCTTTGATAGTGTGGTCCAATGCTTTACAGTATGAACATGTCGATGTAGGATTAGTGCAAATATATGGAAAATTATTAAGTTTTCCCACAATTATAAAAAATGACTTTTCCCCTTCCATGACCGAATCCTTGTCCTTGGACTCGAACCCAAAAAATACCACCCCTATGGGTTGAGGGTAATGTGCCATAGCTCGCTCGTCTTGCATCTGTTCATCATTTTTCATTTGATATGTGTCAATTGTTTTCTCTTGCAGTAACTGATATGAACTGTAGTATTTCTCGTCGTGACCCATTGATTGATGGAATTTACAATATAGGCTGGTCAATGCACTCACTATTCTCTGCAAATATAAGTATTCCTCCAACAAGTGTCCTCTAGTATAACAAATCCTACACCAGGGAATTCCTTGTGCATTTATAGGATTTGGTGCTCTTGATGCAAGATAATTCATAAATTTTGGACACGAGTCTTTATGATGGCCTTCAGTTTTGGATCTTGTACACCAGAGTTCCTCCTGTACTTATTTTCCTTTCTTGATGTCTTGTATCTGCAATGTGAGGTTAGCAATATTCGATTGTATATGCATCATTCTTGCCATAATTTCTTCGATCGATGAATCTTATAACTTCATGGAAATCTTAAGAGATTTTCTTTGGGATACAATATTATTTTGCATCAAAGGAATGCAATTTTGTGGTAGCATTTCCACAATAAACCACTCTTTATGCTAGGAATCATACATATGAAAACTTACTTTGGACATTAGAGTTTTAAATCTTTGGCTGTAGTCCCAAATAGACTCAGTTGGAAACTTCTTAATCTCTTTTAATTCCATGATGCATTGCGACTCAGACTTAGGCTTCTTGAACTCTTATATCAATCTCGTCCAGATAGGATCTAATGATTTTTTAGGGATCCCTGATGGAACCAGAAATAATTTTATATACCAATCAAGTTCCCAACCTCTAAGGGTAATGATCATCTAGCCTCTTTTTATAGCCTCATCTTGGACCTGTCACACTTTCCATACAACTTCACATAGGAACTGATGTTGCTGAGGGTATCTAACCCATTCCCATTGAATATAGGTAACTTTATATTACTTCCTACCATTCTATATACTCGCAGTATTGTTGAATTAAAGGTTCCACTAGCAGGAATTCCTTAACTTTTATTTCCTCTATTACAGTTACAATGATCTTGGGTGATGTGATTTTAGATCTTACCTAGGGTTCTAGAGATGTACGTGGGGTCGCAAGTACAGACGATATTCCTCCTCTTCGTCGCAGGATTCTCCATCGAGGTGTGGTACCAATTCATAGTCCTATATTTTGGTTGTGCCGCAACTTCCTCTTCTTGTCACATTCCTTATTCTCTTTCCAAACCAAAATATTCTTTCACTCCTAATAAATCCACCTTCTTGCTCAGTCTTTCTATCAATAGGAAACATATCAACTTATTCTGGTCTATTCTGCTCACAATATTTCTTGCGGCATTACCTCGGGTATTTTATCACAAAGCTTTATCTATGAGACTCCATTCTCAGAATCCATTTTTCACATACCAACATATTTATCCATAGTTTCAAGGATTTCAAATAGCGGCCTCAAGGTTCCTGTGACAAATCTCTTTCTGTTTCATTGTATGGCCCTAGTAGGGTTTAGTCATGTTGAGAATTAGTATAAATAGAGAGCTAGCCTCTCTATTTAGCATACACTCACTCACACTCAGTTGTAGTGCATAGCTGAGGAAGAAGAAGACACTGGGGCAAGGAAGAAAGAGGTTACTGCTGTCGAGATATCATGTTACTGTTTTGGGGTTTTACTTTTGGTGTTGATTCTATCTCTGAGCAAGTTGCGGGGTTTTCTCCATTTATGGTTTCCCTAAGGAAAAACACCGTGTTCATTGTCTCTTGTGTTTGATTGTTGTACTTGTTATTCTCTCAGTTAAATATCCTAACATAATGCTAGCTTAAATGATAAAATCTAACATGGTATCAGAGCTAAACTGAGAAGAAGACACTATGTAGCTGCAGAAACTAGGGCTTCCTACTTTGTGGATCTCTCTCCACAGATTTTCAGCAAAATAAGGTTGGAATAACTCTCCTCCTTAGGGCGCATCTTTCTATCGAAGCAGAATCCAATTCTAAGGTTTTTCAGTTTTGGACTCGACACTATTGTCGAAAATTAGGGATTTACACAAAAGTGGAATTTTTCAGTGAGCCTAAACCTGGATTGATCTCCTCCTCAAAATCAAAGTTAGGGATCAAGATCAAATCATTTGGTTGGATAGAACTCTGGAAAAGAAAAACCCTAATCTGCTCATGAACCAACACTGCAGACTTTTAGCTCCAAATCTAGATCCGACATCTTGAACTGGTAAGATCTAAATATTTTGTATTTACATTTGAGTTTCTTAGTTAATATGTCTCATCATACCAAGCTTGATGAAAATCTTGAGGGAGCTGATAACTTTCGAGCCTGGAAGTATAGGATCTCCATGGTCCTGGAAGAAAATGAGTTGGACTCCTATATCAATGAGGAGGTTCCAGTTCCAAAGGGAGATGAGGCTAAGGCATTACACAAGAAGAAGTTGATTATGGAAAAGAGGATCATTGCTGATTCAATCAAGGATCACCTCATACCACAGGTGTCCTCCCTAAAGACACCTAAAGCTATGTTTTATGCCCTAACCAAATTGTTTGAAGGGAAGAACATAAACCGAAAGATGACTCTGAGAAACCAACTGAAGAATGTAAAGATCCAAAATGATGAGACCATCCAGTCTTAATTTACAAGGGTCTCTTAGATCAAGGAACAGCTAGAAGTAGTAGATGAAGAAGTGGAGAATGCAGAGATTGTGATGACCGAATGGTATCCCTAGATCATGGGACTCCTTTATTCAAGGGATATGTTCCAGAAAGAAGTTAGTCAAGTTCAGCAGAATATGGGAAGAATTCTCTCAAGAAGAAGCTCAGATAGAAGCTCGAGAAGAAAAGATGGGAAGTGAAGATCAAGCCCTCAAAATTCATTCTAAGAAAAGAAAAGGAAGTTCTTATCACTCCATAGGTAAGCATTTCTCTAAAACTAACTCTAGAAAAGACTTGTCTAGAAGCAGATGTTATACATGTGATGAAGTAGTACACTTTGCAAAAGATTGTCCTAAAATACAAAATAAGAAAAAGGGAAACAGGAGAAGACATCATGGTCATGCTGCAAAGGATGATGAACCATCCAAGAAGAGAACCAAATATGAAAGTGAAGACTCTTCAAGTGATGAAAAATATGTCTTGATTTATGCTCTCACGGGAAACATTACTCATGGAAGCAATGATTGGCTTATAGACAGTGGGGCTTCCAAACATATGACAGGATTCAAAGAGTCCTTTATAAAACTTTCAGAACATGAATCACCTCACAAGGTGAAACTTGGAGATGACTACCAATATCCAATAAAAGGTAGTGGGGAATCCTCCTATAAGGTAGACTCGGGAAAGTCTATGAAGATGCAAGATGTATTGTTTGTACCAGGACTCAAGAAGAACCTTCTCTCCATATCTACATTAGATGCAAAAGGCATGAGGGTTGCATTTATAGATGGCCAGGTTATCATGTGTCCAAAGGGAAAGACTATTAATGATGCAGTAGTGATTGGGGAACAAGAAGGAAGTCTATACAAATTGAAGGGCCATCCAAAAACAAGCCTTGGTCCATGACACAGTAGATCCAAATGAACTTTGGAATAGAAGGCTTGCACATGTGCATTACAGAGCACTACCACTTGCAAGAAAAGTTGTTGAAGGTCTTCCAGAAATTCAAGAAAAACATGATGGGGTCTACAAAGGATGTGCGAAAGGAAAGAATACAAAGAAGAAATTTCCAAGTAGTGAAAGCAAAGCAAAAGGAATCTTGGAAATCATCCACTCAGATGTATTCAGTCCAATGTCATCAAGCTCACTAAGAGGGTATGTATATTATGTTTCTTTTATTGATGAATTTTATAGGAAGACATGGATTTACTTCATGAAGAACAAAGATGAAGTATTCAGCAAGTTCAAGGAATTCAAAGCCTTGATCGAGAATCACATAGAAAATAAGATCAAGACCTTTTGATCAGATAATGGCAGAGAATTCACATCAAATGAATTTAAAAAGTTATGCAAAGACTCTGGGATTACGAGGGAGTTTTCCACTCCTTATAATCCAAAACAAAATGGGATTGCAAAAAGGAAGAAAATAACTATCATGGAAGCTGCAAGAGCTATGCTTCATGATTAACATCTTCCTATGCATCTTTGGGCAGAAGCTGCCAGAAAAATGGTATATGTACAGAACCGTACTCCACACAGAGTACTCGAGAACAAGACTCCTGAAGAAGTCTTCTCCAGCAAGAAACCAGAATTCAGCCATCTCAGAATATTCGATTGTCTAGTGTACATACACATTCCAAAAGAGAAGAGTACTAAATTAGATCCTTCGTGAAAGAAGGGTGTATTTGTGGGATTCTTTGAAAGCTCAAAGGCTTACAGAATATACTTCCCATGATTCAAGAAGATCGACATCAGCAGGGATGTGACATTTGATGAAGACTCAGCTTACAACAAATCCAGAAAGAGACCTACTAAGGAACCTCTAGAAGCAGAAGCACCCTGAATTCATGATACAACCATGAATGAAGAAGCTCAAGAAGAAGATCGAGAATTTGAAGAACCTCAAGAACCTGTAGATCCACCTCTAGAGAAGAATCCTCATAAGGGGAAACCTGCTTGGGTACGAGAAGCTATCCAAGGTGTGAAAAGATATGGGGCTCCAGAAGAGAATCATAGATAAAGAAAGAGGACCAGATCCTACTCTGGGTATGTAGCATTACTATGTGATTTCATTGATAAAAAACCTTCAAATTATGAAGAAGAAGCAAAATGAAAAGAATGGAAGGATGTGATGATCGAAGAGTATCAATTGATCATGAAGAATGATGTTTGGGATGTTGTCCCAAGACCAGAAGGGAAGTCGGTTGTAACTTCCAAATGGATCTACAAGATCAAGCATGTTGTAGATAGTAGCATAGAAAAATATAAAGCAATATTTGTTGCTCGTGGTTTCTCCCAGAAAGAAGGAATAGATTATGAAGAAACCTTTTCACCTGTTGCCAAATACACTTCTATCATATCAGTACTTGCTCTGGCTGCAGTAATGAAATGGAAGATACACCAAATGGATGGCAAGACTGCTTTCTTGAATGGTGTAGTAGAAGAGGAAGTGTATGTGGAGCAGCCACTCGGTTTTGAGACACATGATAGGGAGTCTCATGTATGTAGATTGAAGAAAGCCCTGTATGGTTTGAAACAGGAACCCAGGACATGGTACGGCAGAATTGACAGCTTTCTATCTAGTTTGGGCTTTACCAAGAGTAAAGCAGATTCCAACCTTTACTACAAGGTTGAAGATGGAAACCTAGTGATGCTCCTACTGTATGTAGATGATTTGTTTGTAACAAGTATGGATGAGTTGATTGCTGATATGAACAGAAATATTGATACCAAGTTTGAAATGAAGGACTTGGGTATGATGCATTATTTTCTAGGTATGGAGGTGTGGCAGAGTGCAGATGGGATTTCCCTAGGACAAGGGAAATATATGGTAGAGATCCTGAAGAGATTTAGGATGATGGATTGCAATTCCATGAACACACCTATGGAATCGAACCTGAAGCTATTGAGTGATGCTTCATCAAAATCATTTGATGCTACGATGTATCGTCAGATGATTGGGTCCTTGATGTACCTGATGAACATGAGACCAGATATTTGCTTTGTTGTGAACACCTTGAGCCAGTTCTTGACAAATCCGAGAGATGTTTACTTGAATGTTGCAAAGCATATTCTGAGGTACCTGAGGGGTACAGTTGATTATGAGCTCAAGTATGATACAGATCAGAAGATTAACCTAGAGGGTTATGTTGATTCAGATTGGGCAGGAAGTGCCATCGATAGGAAGAGCACTTTAGGGTGTTGCTTTAGTATGGGATCAAGTGTGATCTCTTGTTTTAGCAGGAAGCAATCCTATGTGGCACTGAGTATAGCTGAAGTAGAGTGTGTCGCAGCTTGTTCAGCTAGTTGTGAGGAAATATGGCTCAGGAAGCTATTGTTTGATTTATTTGATCTCCAGTTGGATGCTACTTGTATACATTATGACAACCATAGTTGTGTAAAGTTGTGAGAGAACCCAATGTTCCATGAAAAGTTGAAGCATATCGAGATCAAGTATCACTATATCAGGGATATGGTGTAGAGGGGAGCAGTGAAGCTCCAGTATGTTGCGATGGATGAACAGATAGCTCATGTGTTGACGAAGCCATTGGCCAGAGTGAAGTTTGAGTACTTCAGGGAGAAGCTTAGTGTTCTCTAGATCAAGGTCCCTTCCAAGGGGAAGTGATGAGTCCATAAGCCATTTTGACGAGTAGGTCAGATGTAAGGGCTGAGCCATTCTGTCATGGTGAGAGGATTGTTTCCTTCCATGTCATATGTGAGTGCCAGCCATTCTTATGTGACTGTAGGATTAGTTCCTACATGATCAGATGCAAAGGCTACCGCCTTTCTGACGAGTCAAGTTCAGATGTGAGTGCCGGCCATTCTGATGTGATTGTAGGATTGGTTCCTACATGATTATATGTAAGGGATACCACCTTTCTGATGAGTCAAGTTCAAATATGAGTGCCGGCCATTCTGATGTGATTGTAGGATTGGTTCCTACAACCAGCATGAAAAAGGGTTGGCTCTGTAGAACTTCTTGTGATGAGAAGAATCATGAGATAGCACATATGATGATGACCCAGTGATGATCCAGATCGAGCTATGATTCAGATCTAGTTATGATGTCTCTGAGATTATCAAGATCAAGTGATGATCCATATCTAGTGATGATGATCCAAATCGACTAATGATCTAGATCCAATGATGATGACCCTGTAATTTTCCAGATCGAGTGATGATCCAAATCCAGTGATGATGATCCAGATCCAGTGATGATCCAGATCCAGTGATGATGATCCAGATCGACTGATGATTCAGATCCAAATGAATATTACTTGAATATGAAGATGACTTGAAGACGAAGATGACGAGAACTTGACGATGACCCAGATGATACAGAGAAAAAGACTTGTGCTGAAAATTGTGTCGAGAGAATACCTTCCTAGTTAAGAGGGAGTGTTGATGTATATGTAACTTCGGAATGTATTCACTTGTATTTATTATGTATTGTAATCCGATGTTTATTCCGGGATGTATTTGTAATGTACTTGACTCATGCCATGCCCCGATGTTCCTATCGGGAGGTTCTATAATGTAAACAAGTCATGTCAAGTTCTTGTGGGTAACCCTCCTATTAATCAAGGGTTAAAGTCCTCACAGTTCCAAGGCACCAGGGTTATTAGACTCTCCTAGAAAAGTCGACCCTAGTAGGGTTTAGTCATGTCAAGAATTTGTATAAATACAAATCTATCCTCTCTATTTAGCACACACTCACTCACACTCAGTTTTAGCGCAAAGCTAAGGAAGAAGAAGACATTGGGGCAAGGAAGAAAGAGGTTAATACTGTTGGGAGATCATCTTACTATTGTGGGGTTTTACTTTTGGTGCTGATTCTATCTCTGAGGAAGTTAGAGGGTTTTCTCCATTTATGGTTTCCCCGAGGAAAAACACTGTGTTCAATGTCTCTTGTGTTTGATTGATGCACTTGTTATTCTCTTAGTTAAAGATCCTAACATAATGCTAGCTTAAATGATAAAATCTAACAGCAATACCAGTAATATATCCCTCCAGAATATTATCAAACCAAAAGTTGACATCCCTAGATATAGGATTATTAACTCTTTTCATTTGTTGAATCAAGTGAGGACTCCACTCTGTGGGTGCTCCGCTTTGAAAATTTTTCTTATGAGTTTCTAGATTTGATAACATCTCATGCAATATAATGGGAAATTAACTAAAGAAAATCTCATGAATGTATGTGTAAAGATATTTTTATAACTAGTCAGTTGGGATTAGTCACAATCCTTTACTTTCTTCCTATGCAAATTATTATCATTTGTAATCAACCCAATCTTGAATTTCTAGTTTCGTCGATGCAAAAACATATCCCCGTTTAGAATGATTTAGGTCCTAGAAATGGAACCATTTGTTGGTGTATTTTCTACTAACCCAAGTTCAGAATTCCCTATCCATCAACAAAGCCCAGGATATTTTCTTGATAGAGAATAAATTTGTAACACCTGCGATGCAAGTTAGGTCTCACTCGAGATATCTATGTGACTGCCAGAACCACATTTTTGCAGTTATGGAAGGGGGTTTTCTTATCACATCATCAACATTCCACTCGACGGAAACCAAGGAATGGAATCAAAACATCATACATATATCAGGGAATAAATAATATTGATACGAAGACACACATAGACAACATGTAATAGATTTTAACATACATTAATCAACATAACATGCTATCATACCATTAGATATTCAACAAAACTGATAACAGTTCATTCATAAAAAAACACATGTATCAAAGACACAAAGACACATGTTTAACATGGAAACCCATGGAAACCCATATGGGAAAAAACACAAAGTCTCTCTTCATCTAGAATGAGTAATATTTGAATTCCTTTGGTCTGCAAACACAACATGTAGACTCTTCTTTAGATATTATTTACAATCAATGAAGTCTTTATTCATCTCATTCTCTCAATTTTAGGTCTCTCTCTCTTGTCCTCTTCTCCATCATTCTTAGTCTCTATCTATGTATGATCCACACACATCTTGGATCGACCTTATAAGATTTTACAATTCTTTTTTTACCCATCGACCAATTCTCAACTGTTAGTCAACAGGTTGTTCTACCCACCCGAAACATCTCGTTACACTTAAATATAGGAATTATCGACCCAGTTTACAATCATACTTTATTCCCAAAATAGACTATGAGTCTAACTACCTCTTACCCAAAACTCTGTCGAACTCCTCATTTCCACCTGCTCTTCTCCTCTTTTGTCACAACCTCTTCTGTTGTATCCTTTTCTCACCTTACGACTAGAATATTCATTTTCCCGAACAAACTTATGTTTATCTTTTCCTGGGGTCAATAAATTATTTGATCCTCTATATGTATTAAAGTGCACCGTTTGTGCCTAAAATAGGAAAATAAAAATGTAAAAAATGTATTTTCATGTTGGGATATGTGAAAACCAGTGTGCTCATAATAAATCTGGAAATTGGTGCACCTATGCTATATGTGAGGACTGGTGTGATATTATTTGTAAAGAACATTGGAAATACATAAAGTACTTAAAATTGACAATTTCGTATTGTGTTTTCCAATGTCCCGTGAATTTTAAAGATATTAGTGCACCATGGTGATGTAATATAAAAACTCACTAATGGTGGTGATATTGAAAAATGCATAATTAAATATCCACTATCAAACATATCATATATTTTCTTTTTTATATTTTTTGCTAATATTTAGCATCCATGTGTGTGCATGTTATCCATTAGCGCATTTATTGGTTTAAGACACATCATTGCTCTATGTTTATTAAAGTGCACCAAATGCTTTAAAAATCCATATGACTATAAGTTTGAACTTAAAATGGTATGTTTATCTCAAATGAACTTGAAATGGTATATTTATCTCAAATAAACTTAAAATGGTTTATTTATATCAAATGTTCAAAATTTATTTTTAGGAATGTAGACACATATTGATTGCTAATTTGGCTCGAATGCAAGAATAAAAAATTATAATATCAAATGGCCAACTCCTCAAAACCCATCTCACTCCATATTCTTAGAATTTCATCAAGTCCTTCCTTTCCATCTCTAGTATGTTAATATTTTGTTTATATTTTAATTATCTAATTGAATTTATGTTATTTATCCATGCGATTCTGAATAACAATGCATTCAATTTTACAGTATACCGATTCAAGATCAAATTTGGATGCACAAGATATTCCACCAAATGAAAAATTCCACAAGTTATTATCAAGAGCGAGATACTACAAGCACTTGGTACATGAAAATGGAAATCCTCTTTACCTTACCAATTGTAACATGCCATCTTCCAACCACAATCTTGTGTCATTAATGGTAATTCGTTGTGATTTGGATCTATTTTATGACATTCCCATAGTAGGTGGTTTTCCAAAATGTCAAGGGTTGAATTAAAACCATCGGTGTGTCACACTCACCCAATATATTAATGCTCGACTACCCAAGGGTCATGGTCTTATACCTCCAACAGTAAAATGTACAATAGGTGATTTAGGAAAGATACATAGGAACACTTCATTTTGCTCATTTTTTGAAAATATAGAAGCCAAATGTTATCAGGAATTATGCAATCGGTGCAAACAACGTTTGTTCCTCTACCCTGTAAATCACAAGTGTAGAACAAAAGAGCACAACAGTATATCCTTTCCTTAAGCAATCAATTTGAACAACATGAAATAAACCATACCTCAGACCAAAGTCTCTTTTTCCTTGTTCCGAAATCCCTTGCAATGTTCAATAACTGTGAAACATATCAAAAGACAAAAGACAAGGTCATAGTATCATGATAAATCAATTACTTATATCAGTGATCAAGGAATCTGATAATATGAAACTGAAATTAACAACACATCAAATATAGGAAAGGGGAACACTTTTGCATTAAATAATGAGAGAGTAAAGTTACAATCAATCCTCGATGTTGATGGCTTCAACCTCTACAATAAATCTACAATCCTCCAAAACTATGAGCATCTCTTCACATACAAGCTAACTCTATCTTGCCTCTAACTCAAACTTCAATCCAACAGCATAAGGGTTCTTTATTTTAGCCTTCTTCACTCACATCATGAAGGATTCATTTATAGGCCCAAAACAAATGAGATTGACTTGGGAAATGGATAGGAGGTAATCCCAATAGATGAGGGAGGAAAATGCCACCTCTCCCAAGCAAATAGGAACTAACTCAATGGAGGCTTCTGCAAGGAAACTTCCAGAACCTTCTTTTTTCCTCTTTTTGGTATGTCGGTGCACCTTGCAGAAGGGGTAAAGGCACCGACCTAATTTATTGTCAAAGACACTTATTTCTCCACTATGGAAAGAACCATCACCGCTCTATGAAAACAGGAGAAAGGCGTTTCCCTTCCAAAATATGGAAAAAATCTAACCAAGGTATCTTAGGTCAGGATCTCTGAAAGGCTAACAGGAAATGTGTAATTTCCAGGTGCAACAGAATTCCCCCCCAAAGTATGAAGCTAGAAGGGAGTGATAGGTGAAATAGTTTGCAATATATCAATATGGTATAGAGGCAATGATAGATGAGCTCGTAACTAACATAGGACCAGTAAATAACTTACCCAACTCAATCATGGATGCATACCACTACACTACAGATACATGATGACGACCATGTCATGGCTACTAATAATACATTGTAGATCCATGAACAACTGATGTAGGAGGTAGGACATGGATATGAATCATACAAAGTATATCCATGTCATCTAACCTCAAAATATAGAACACAGCCACCAAAAATACAATGTGGATCCCTGTCAGGACTCTGGATGATCTCTAAATGCAATTTGAGCATAGGAAACCATAGTGACGAATCCTAACTACTAAGTGTCTTCATTCCAATCCCCAATTGATACGATTCTAATAATGTGAATAGATGTTTTGACGTTGAACATGGCAGAAACCACTTGATTACCAGTCATTGGTGTAAACTGTTAACAAGTGTGAGGGAAATCATCATTAAGGTCAATGTTCCCTAAGGTATCTATGTACATCCTCCCAAGTGTGAATAAATGTTTTGAAGTTGAACACTTGATATAATATTCCAATCAGAGGTCATTGATGAAAACCTACTGTCGAAAGAGAGGAAACCTGCCATTGAGGCATGCAAGATTCAAGGTACTTGACTATGTTTCTAGGTTTAATACTTGGATAATGAGTTGAAGTTGACAGGAACATACTTGTCACAGGAGGGCCATCATGATTCCCACATTAGTGACACAAAGCATGGAACAAAAGTTGATTTGAAGTGATGAAACTGACTTAGGCATGACTGACTTTATGGATAGGTAAAGTTGTTGACAAGTTATTATTCAGAAGAGATAACGTTTTAACAATTTGCAGCACGACAAATAACTTGGAAGCATTGACTTAATGAGACCAAAACCAGGTGTAATGAAAGGAATATGATGGATCATTCTTTGAATTGACTCAAAGGAGTTAGGCGACTCACAAAAGTGGATCGACTCGAAGACAAGCTGAATACCCAACTGTTCAAATATGCAAATGTAGATAGGTGCCATGTTCAAAGGTGGACTGTAGACTGCCATAAATACAAATGAAAAACATTCTCCTTTCCCTTAATTTCCTCGTCTTTAACATATGAGTGACTCTTTTTGTTTTTATGAGTTCAAAGAGGGTAACAAATACTCGTTATAGCTCATCAAGCGATCAGTCCATTCTCACATGTTTTACGAACCTAAGAAAGGAGGGGTTCGTTCCCAGACAGGGTCTTCCATCGTTTTATTTCATGAGTCCGATGAAAGAAAACTCAATATCATTCATATTTAGAGAGTTTGAATGAAGACACAAGGAAACTCCAAAAGGCCCTTTTTCGTAGATAGGCCTAGTCAATTCAAAAAAGAGATAACCTACCACTGACTAGTCGATCATTCTGATACTTTTACAAACGTGAACATAACAAGTTCGCTTGGAAATATTTTTTTGTTTTTAAGGAGACTGAAAAAATCTTAAATATAAATCTGTAGCGGGTTTCCTTTTTCATAATCCACTTTTAAGGAGTCTGAAAAAGCGAAAAAGTAGACTCAGCACTCTTTTACTGGTGATTTAACGAGCATGTGAAAAGTTTGCAAAAATGCTCGGTACTTTTTCATCTTTACCCTAAGCCTGAAAAAGACTAAAAGAGCTTGTCTCATAGCCACAAACCTAACTTGGACATAAAAACTCAAAAAACACATTAAAATCCAACTCTATTAGAACTATATAAAAACAAGTGATAAAACCCACTTTTATAAAATAATTTGGGATTTCAAAAATAATTAAATTATAACGAAATAACAAAAGTTTCTGAAATTACTATAAATAGAGAGGAATAGTTGATCCGTAGGACCTCAAATTTAGTGCATTAAAAGTTTGTTGTAAAAGAATGCGTGCAACAGGTTAATTAATGGACAGTATTAGTAGAAATTAAATGCTTAGAGCAGGAATGAAAAACAAGACTGATAAACAAATACAAGGAAGAAAACACAGAAATAGAGTCACAAACAGAAGTTGATAATGGAGTTCACCCCCTCCACTGGGCTACGTCTCCGGGCCCCTCTCCAATGGGAACCGATCCAATTAATTCTCAAAATGGTACAAATGGTTCTAGACTAATCACAGAAACTGGACATCAACAGTAAAGTCTTCAAGACCTCCTCTCTAATGTTACAAAACTGGACTTCAACGATCAAAAGAATCCAAGTATAACTGAGAATAGTCGACTTCAACAGCATGTGGATAGTTTTACAGCAAACTCCCCAAGCCTGTGTTCTCCAAAAAAAAACTACCTTCCCTTCTGGTCGTCAGCTTCCTCTATTTAAGCCTCATAAGTAACGGATTTGCCTTCTTTCACATAGCTGTTACCAAGGAGACAAAATGCTCAAAGAAATGCGACTGTTCACATTCTCCTGCCATATGCCAACTCATCATCATAACAGGTTATTCATCTCCTTAACTGAACCAAAGAACCAAAAGAAAACGTTACCAATGCGTCGGTTCATTCCCTGAAACGCGGCATCAAGACTATGTACCAAACTGCAAAATGGTTTTGAGTCGGAAGCTTTAGTCATCAATGCGTCTGCCGTTGCGGAAGAGGATAAGCAACAAGCTCCGATTTTACTTCGATGAACTCTGTCGCAATCGGCTGTCGGCTGGTTTTCAAGTCGGAAGCTTTAGTCACTTCAGTTTCCACCGTTGCGGATGGCGCAACACTTGTTTTTCCGATTCCGTCGAGTTATTTCGCCAATCTTTTAAGTTTTGGGCTTCCGCCATTGCGGCTGTCGAAAGCATTGTTCTTTCGATCAAGTTTGTGGCTGTCATTGCGGACTGCTTATCGCTCTGACTTCCGATCTATTCCAAACGTCTTTAAGCTTCCCCTGTTGCGAAAGGGAGAAAGACTTCTGACTTCCGATGTTGCAGACGGAGAAAGGCTTGCGAGCCCCACCATTGCGGAAGGGAAAAGGATTTCGAGCCCCGCCGTTGCGGAAGAGGAAAAGCTTCCGACCGTCGTCGTCGCGAAAGGGGAAAAGCTTTCGATCTCTGATGTTGCGGAAGGAGTTCTCTTCTGACCTCCAATGTGTGTATTTTTTTTTGCCGTCCGATTTTCTTCAACCGTCGTTTCTATGAACCATGTACCATATTGGATCTTTACAGAGGAATAATCCGTCGGATCAATCCTCCCCATTGGAAATCTTTTGGACCACCAAAATCCTAAATTATTCTGCAAGTAAGTGAGGGTAAAGTTCCCTCACTTTCCCAATCTCCATCCATCTTGCTTTTCTAGGATGCATTCCTTTCAGACCCACTCGAAGGTACTCAGCATTCCCCCTTCGTGAAGTTCTTACATTTCGGTCAAGAATAACATCATCCTGCAACTCTCTCATATATTCAGGTGCCAAATAATCTATGGAAGGAATCTGTATGTTAATTTCCTCATCCATGATCATAGGAGGCTCATACAATTTAAGATTCTCAACATTGATAACTGAATAAATTTGCATGTATGGAGGTAAATTCAAGCGAAAGGCATTAGTACCGATCTTTTCCAAGATCTCAAAAGGACCATACCTGATAGGCTTAAGATTTTTACCTTCACCTTTCATCCTTTCTTTGGTGATGTGTAACCAAACTCGGTCACCAACCTAAAATTGATGATCAATTCGATGCTTGTCATGCATGGCTTTGTACTTTGCCTGGCTCTTCTCCAACTGTTCTTGAACTGCCTGCTGCACTGCTTGGATTTTCTGAATGAACTTTAAATCTTTATCTGCATCATGATGTCCATCTACTGCATCTTTTCCAAAAGAGAAATCCATCGGTGTTTTTGGCAGATAACCAAAACAAGTTTCAAAAGGAGATCTTTGCGTGGAAGAATGAACTACATGATTTTAAGCGTGCTGTATATACTGCAACTTCTCATCCCAAATTTTAGGATGCTTACTACAATATCCTCTGAGTAGCTGAACCACGGTTCTGTTCACTACCTCTGTTTGCCCATCAGTCTGTGGATGAAAAGTTGTACTTTTCTTCAGTTTAGTGTCCATAAGCTCCCATAAAGTTGACCAAAATTTTCCCAAGAACCGGGAATCCCGATCAGATACAATAGACGTGGGTAGCCCGAAATGTACCCAAACATTTTGAAAGAATAAAAGAGTTGTTTGTTCAGCAGTGATATGCTTGTTACATGGCATTAATATACACATTTTGCTGAACCTATCCACAACAACATATAGGTAATCATGCCCTTTTCTAGACATAGGTAGTCCTCCTACAAAGTCCATAGAAATGCTTTCCCAAGGACGAGAAGAAACTGGAAGAGGAGTGTACAAACCCAATTTCCTATTGCTAGGCTTACTTGTTGCACACATAACACAACCCCTTATATATTTAGCTACAGTTTCTTGCATTTGAGGCCAATAACAATGATTCTGCAATACAGACAACGTTTTACTTACACCAAAATGTCCTGCAATCAATGAACTATGTGCCTCTCGGATCACATGCACTCTTTCTTTCTCTGGAATACAGAGTTTACCGAGATGATACAAGAGATATTCATGCACAAAATAGTTCTCTTCCTGTTTACCATGTATTAGTGATGCATATACTTTCTTAAAATCTTTATCTTCTACATATTGTTCAATATAACTTTCATGTGTTAATGAACTGTTCTGAAGAATGATTGAAGCATTTGTAGGTGGCCTTGATAACATGTCTGCTACTTTATTATGAATTCCCTTTTTGTACTTGATTACTAGATGAAACTGTTATAAGAACCCCATCCATCTTAAATTCCTACTTTGTTGTATTTTAGTTTGAGATTGTAAATATTTAAGTGGCTTGATGATCAGTATGTATGACTGTCTCTTTTCCCATGATATAATGTTTCCACTTCTTCACACTCTGTACTAAGGCATACAATTCTTTGTCATAGGTTGGATAGTTACTTACCGCAGTAGAGAATGTTTCTGAATGGTAACAGACTGGCTTCCTTCCTTGCATCAAAACTGCTCCCATGGCAAACCCGCTGGCATCGGTTTCGATCTCAAATGGCTGCTACAAATCTGGCAATGTCAGAACCGGTGTTGTGCTAATCTTTTCCTTCAAAGTGTTGAAGGCTCTCTGATGCTTGCCTCCCCACTGGAAAATTTCTTTAATGCTTGTCAACGCATGTAATGGAGGAGCAATGGAAGAAAACCCAGAAATGAATTTCCTCCAATACTGAACCGCACCCAGAAAACTTCTGATTTTAGTAACGTTGTTAGGTCGTGGCCAGTTTACAATGACAGCAACCTTGGCTGGGTCCACTCACAGGTGGCCTCCACCAATGATATGGCCTAGATATACTAAAGAAGTTTTAGCAAATTCACATTTAGACATTTTTACATAAATCTTTTCCTTTCTCAGTACATCTAAATTTTTTTTCACATGTACAACATGCTCTTCCCAGGTGTTGCTAAACACAAGGATATCATCTAGATACACAATTACAAAATCATCAATGAATGAACGAAAGACATCATTCATGACCCGCATAAAAGTAGCAGGTGCGTTACACAGCCCAAAAGGCATCACAAGCCATTCATACAAACCATGTTTTGTCTTAAAAGCTTTTTTCCAAGCATCATGCTCAGCAACACGGATTTGATGATACCCACTACGCAGATCCAATTTTGTAAAATAAGTTGCATGTTTCAACTGATCAAGCAAATCATCAATACGAGGAAGAGGATACATGTTTTTAATGGTGATTTTGTTAAGGGCCCTATAGTCAATGCACATCCTCCAAGACCCATCCTTCTTCGAAACCAAGACTATAGGAGAGCCACAAGGAGAAGTGCTGGGCCGGATGACCCCCTTCTCAATCAGCTCCTAAACCTGCTTCTTGATCTCCTCATTCTGCGTTACAAACATACGGTACATGGCTATGTTCGGGAGTGGCACATCCTGCTGCAAATGTATCTCATGTTGAATCTCTCTCTTCGGTGGTAACCCCTTCGGATCTTGAAACAATTCATCATACTCAGAAATGATGTCAATCAGTTCAGATTCATGCTTAGGGTCACATTCTTCAAAATATTTAGAGACTTCATCATTTTTCATCTTAACCATCATCAACACAAAGTTCTTACTAGCATTTACCAACCTCTTCATTTGTCCTGCAGAGACTATTGCTAGATTGGTTTTCATCTTATGTGCTCGTACAATATATTCCATACCTTCTTTAAAAAGATGATACTTATTCTTCTCTCTATAAAAGACTACTTTCCGGTCATACAAATATGGAATCCCAAGTATAATTCCACAAATGTCAAGTGGTACTACATCTAATTCTACCTGATCCCTAAACTTTTCCGTAATTGCAAATTTTAATACACATTTCCTTGTAACTTGCAATCGTGTATCATTAGTGACCCAACCTAGAGGATAGGGCTTTTCATGAGGCACAGTAACTAAATGTACTTTCTTAACCACTTCTTCTGATATCAGATTTACTTGTGAACCACTATCAAACAATGTATCAATCTTTGTGTGATTTGCAATGACATGAACATGAAACAGTGCACTTCTATCTTTATCATTTTGCTTAGAAGTAGATGGCAGACTTGTACTTGCACTAGAACTTGATTGTGCATCAATGGGAAGTGAGATACTTTTATCCTTACCTTGGATTCCGATAGCTGTAACCTTTGTTTCATCGCCTGAGTCGGATCCCAAGTCTTGAATAACGGCTGCAGTAGCTTTTGCTTTCCTTTGTTTTTGTTTCCTCTGTACTTATTTGGCCTTAATTCCGGATGAAGTTTCCAACACTTAGAGACATCATGTCCCTTCTGACAATGCGAACACGTAGGATTTTCACCTTCTTTCTTAACAGTAGCCATCTTCTTTTTCCCCTTATCTTTCCCTTTCGATTTGATGTCAAATTTAAATGACTTCTTCACAAAAGTATCATTAGCATGCTTACCCCTGGCTTCTAAATGGGTAGCTTGAACACATACATCGTCTAAATTACTGGGATTAAACATCAACAAAGTATGCTTCAAATAAGAATGCATGCCACCAATGTACTTAAGAAGAGTTTCCTGTGTATCTAATGAAACATTCAATGCAATAGCCCTCTTTCTGAATTCATGAGTATAATCTTGAATTCTTTGTCCTTTATCTTGTCTAAACATTTGCCAATTCATGGTTAATTGATGCATATGACCTAAAGGATAAAATTTCTTCCTCAATACTTCAATGAATTCGTTCCAAACTGAAATAATTTTACCATTCTTTCGAAGATCTTGCTAAATCTTGCTCTCCCACCAAGTAAGAGCCATTCCACTCATTCTCAAAGTGGCCAGTTGAATCCTGGAATGGTCATCATTAATGCCCTGCACCCTGCAATATACTTCAAGCTGCTTGATCCAATTGTCTAATTTTTTAGCATCTACATCTCCATTATAAATAGGTAATTCAAATTTTACATCCAATTTGAAATAAGTCACATTGGGACTTGCATTATGAGAAGTATGAGAAGAAGAAAAAGTCTGTTTAGTATCAGGAGGATCACCATCACCTCCTACTCCTTTACCCTTTTCTTCCGGCTTCACTTCTGCATCTCTGGATGAAGATCCTTCTTCTTTCTTCTTCCTTTCTGCTCGCTCTTCGAGTAGAAGTTCCATCATGGCTTTCATGCTCATAAAATCCTCTAGAAACTCAGTTTAAGACATAACAGGTTTTTCCCGTTCGCTATGTCCTTCTTCTTCCCTTCGTGGAGAAGACATGGTTCTTGAGAATGTTCTCCTAGAGCCAATCTCAGGATCTCCTTCAACTAATTCTCCTTCACCAAGCTTTAACCTGGACCTGGTAAGCATTCACAAAATTGCACAACAGTCAACTAGCTCTGATACCATAATATGATCTGTAGGACCTCAACTTTAGTGCATTAAAAGTTTGTTGTAAAAGAATGCGTGCAACAGGTTAATTAATGGACAGTGTTAGCAGAAATTAAATGCTCAGAGCAGGAATGAGAAACAAGACTGATAAACAAATACAAGGAAGAAAACACAAAAACAGAGTCACAAACAGAAGTTGATATTAGAGTTCACCCCCTCCACTGGGCTATGTCTCTGGGCCCCTCTCCAATGGGAACTGATCCAATTAATTCTCAAAATGGTACAAATGGTTCTAGACTAATCACAGAAACTTGACATCAACAGTAAAGTATTCAAGACCTCCTCTCTAATGTTACAAAACTAGACTTCAACGATCAAAAGAAGCCAAGTATAACTGAGAATAGTCGACTTCAACAGCATGTGGATAGTTTTACAGCAAACTCCCCAAGCCTATGTTCTCCAAAAAAAACTGCTTTCCCTTCTGGTCGCCAGCTTCCTCTATTTAAGCCTCATAAGTAACGGATTTTCCTTCTTTCACACAGCTGTTACCAAGGAGATAAAATGCTCAAAGAAATGCGACTGTTCACATTCTCCTCCCATATGCCAACTCGTCATCATAACAGGATATTCATATCCTTAACTAAACCAAATAACCAAAAGAAAACGTTACCAATGCATCGGTTCATTCCCTGAAATGTGGCATCAAGACTATGTACCAAACTACAAAATGGTTTTGAGTTGGAAGCTTTAGTCATCGACGCGTCCACCGTTTTGGAAGAGGATAAGCAACGGGCTCCGATTTTACTTCGATGAACTCTGTCGCAATTGGCTGTCGGCTGGTTTTCGAGTCGGAAGCTTTAGTCACTTCGGTTCCCACCGTTGTGGATGGCGCACCACTTCTTTTTTCGATTCCATCAAGTTATTTTGCCGATCTTTTAAGTTATGGGCTTCCACCGTTGCGGCTGTCGGAAGCATTGTTCTTCCGATCAAGCTTATGGCCGTCGTTGCGGACTGCTTATCGCTCCGACTTCCTATCTGTTCTGAACGTCTTCAAGCTTCCCCTGTTGCGGAAGGGAGAAAGACTTCCGACTTCCAATGTTGCGGACGGAGAAAGGCTTGCGAGCCCCGCTGTTGCGGAAGGGAAAAGGCTTCTGAGCCCCGCCGTTGCGGAAGAGGAAAAGCTTCTGACCGTCGCCGTTGTGAAAGGGGAAAATATTCCGATCTCCAATGTTGCGGAAGGAGTTCTCTTCCGACCTCCGATCTGTGTATTTTTTTTTTCCGTCCAATTTTCTTCAACCGCCGTTTCTATGAACCATGTACCATATTGGATCTTTACAGAGGAATAATCCACCAGATCAATAGTAAAAACATTTACCATTGTTATTCTTACCACTTGGAGAGTTTGAGAGTTAGAGTGAAAGGAGAGAGCTTTCATTGGTGATTTAGCAAGTGATCTCACTCATTGTTTGTCAATCTTCTTGGAAGAGGTAGGTATTCTAACCATTTTCATTTCATGCCCATAATAAATTCTTAAGTTTTAAATAATAATAGAAGATTTCTACTTGTGCATAGGAGAATTTTTTACCAGTTTTTTTGGGTTTTTGGCGTCTTGAATAGCCAAAACATGGGCCATGGAAGCCTTTTTACTTTTCGGGTCGTGAGCACGACGACGCTCTGTCATGTTCGGACAGATGTGCTGTAGGCACTTTGTCCACATCTGACAGAGGCGTCGGCCATTGGCGTTCTGTGCAAGCACAGGAAGATACATCATAGGCGCTCTATCCGCAAGGTGAAGAGGCATCATAGGCCCAAAAAATTGCAAAAAACAAACCCTATCTCTATCAAAAATCAATTTTTTCCTTCTATGTTATTTAAAAATGTCATTTTATGCTTCCCTTTGGTCATAATGTGATTATTAATAAATGTTTTTTACATGCTTGTAGGTGCAATACATCGTCCACATCATGGTCATTTGGAAAGAAAGAGAGCATGAGACAGTAGACTTCCAAGCTGTCAGTGATCCAGCTACCGTAGAGGCCTTACATAACTATGGGCTGCTGAAGTATTTTAGGGTACCAGGCATGAAGGCATACATCCACCTATTGGAGTACATTATAGATATGTCAGATCCTGAGCAACATCACTTTGTGTCCGGGACCCACACCCTCACCATATATATTGAGGATATCTACTTCTTGATTGGTTTGTCTCGGAGAGGAAGACCAGTAGTCTTATCCGGTGCACGAGGAGGAGAGTCCTTGTTAGATGATTTGATTGACCAATATTATGCACTAGGTATGCATTCTCAGTCTAGGAAACTACGCATCCAGTAGATAGTGGATCGTCCTCTGAGGATGGTGGCCTATACTATTGGTAATATGGCTGGGACTAGGTTTGCTCACCTAAATACTAGGTCACACATGTTGTATTCCCTATAGTGCATGGATCCCACAGTCTTCAACTGGTGTGAAGGCATGTTGGTAAGCCTAAAAAACCAACTGAAAAAATGCAAGAAGATTATGATAGAAGATTATGCCAACCTCCTTTCCCTGGCTGAGGGTCCAGCTACTCATGATAGAAGATTATGCCAACCTCGTACTACCTGAGGGGGAGGAGTGGGATGACCGAGGTAAGAAAAATATTATCCACCATGTTTTTAATTTTTCAAGTTTATTTTATTTTTATTTTGTAATATTGAGATAAGCGAAAAAAAAATTTATACAGATATTGGACCATTATGCCTAGCTGGTATGTCACCTATTTCAAGGAGGGCAGGGACTAGGGAGATGGTGGCTTAATGCTCTGAGGTAGACGAGGATCTTGGAGACTCGGAGGAGAACCTACAGTGTCTAACTATAGGGATTCCAGATGTGACCACCGATGATCTACCCAAGCATTACCAACGCCATACTGCAGGGGTCTCTGGATGGTTTCCAGGCTACTCCGTAGAGTGGCTCAAATTATTATATGCTATCACGAGCATCGTCAGGAGGATGACTAGTTTATAGTTATTTTCCACTTTTGTATATATACACTGAAATATTTGAAGATTCATATTTTTCCCCATATATGTATATTTTGAACTTGTTACAGTCCTGAACTTTGAAGGCATTGAAAGCTTGATGCTTCAGCCCAATTTTGTATCTCATTTTTACAATTATATATATGTGTGTGTGTGTGTGTGTGTGTGTGTGTGTGTGTGTGTGACAAGCTTTTTATTTACAGTTGTATGTGCAAAAAATGTGATGTGTGAAATAAATGCCTACTTATGAATCTACATGTATGTCATTTATGTTACAAATGGGCTTTTAATTATGAGCAATGTACCAATCTAAGACATAATTAGCTAGGGAATCTGCCACATCGTTCATATGTCTCAGAACATGTTGATATGTGATTTTCTCAAAAGATATTTCTAATAGTCTAACCCTTCGAAATGTTTGAATAAGTAGAGGTTTTCGGACAGTGTGGACCCGATTAAGTTGTTGAACAACTAATTCTGAGTCTAGGTAAACCCTAATCTCTCTTACATTGCTAGCTAGGGCTTCCATCAACAATCCAAACACTGCGTGATATTTGACCATATTGTTCGTGGAGGGACCTTATGATAGCGGCAGACTGATATCGTAAGGTTTGGAGATACAAAATTATTTCTCCATGCCAAGTGCCAGTCGTACTGATGAGAAACAATGATTCATCAGGTAATAAATCGACGGGCTCTGTACTCCCCGTAGTATGGGGGAGGTCACATATGAGCTCTGTGAAGACAAGGGACTTCTTCGAAGTAGTTTTAGCAAACTCCAACTCAAATTCCTAGAGGATAACAATCCATCGTGAGTAGTTTCCCTCAAGTACTTGACATGTCAAGATGTAGTACATGGGTTTAGAGTCAGCATAAACAGTAGTGGTGTGGAGAAAGATATAGTGACAGAACTTCTGGACCGCAATGACCGTGGCCAGAGAAAGATTCTCCACATGTGAATATCGGGTTTCGGATTCTATAAGACTCTTACTGGAATAGTAAATCACATGTTCTTAGTCCTATTCATCTATTTGAACAAGGACCATGCATATAGTAGACAAGGATGCAGCCACGTACAAGGAATAGTCCTTGGTGTAATCAAGTGGTTGCAACACATGTGCATGGGTAAGTGCATGTTTGAGATTATCAAATGCACATTGCGCAAAATCATCCCAGACAAAGGCATATCCTTTTTGAGAAACCTCATGAAACCATGTGTCTTTTCTACGTAATTGCAAACAAAACGACGTAAAAATTTTTCCTTCGCTTGCAAACTTTGGAGTTTAGTTACATTTGTTGGAGCAGGTAGGGCCAGAATAGATTCGATCTTCAAATGATCGATATGGATTCCATCCTTAGAGATGATGAAACTAAGCAATCTACCAGTTTAGACACAAAAAACACATTTGTGGGGGTTCAAACAGATGTTGAAATAACGACATCTGAGAAAATTAGCTCTCAAATGATCGACATGGATGTCTCGCTGCTTGGAATGAGCGGGTAGGTCGTCAATATAGGGTTCCGCAACATGTTAAATATCATGAAAAGCGTACGACATGGCGCGTTTAAAAGTAGTTCCATCATTATTCAGACCAAAAGGTAATTTTTGGTAGGCAAAGTCCCCCCATGGGAAAATAAAGGCCGTTTTGTGTTGGTCTGACGGGAGAATCTCTATCTAATTATAGTTGGAAAAGGCATCCATGAATGAAAATATGACACTTCCGGCACAGTTATCGATTATCTGATTGATATAGGGATTGGGGAAATTGTCTTTCGGACAAGCCCTATTCAAGTCCATAAAGTCGATACAAACCCTAATATTATACTTCTTTTTGTTCAATGGGACTATATTGGACACCCATTCAGTTAAAGGCAAGGGGTAAATAAAACCATCCTTCATAAGTTTTTCAACTTCTTCCTTAGTGGCTGCTTCTTTTCATGGATGTACTTGTCATAATTTCTGGCAGACTGGATTGGCACCAGGGTAGGTTTTGATCTCATGAACAACAATGGAAGGATCAATCCCTGGAATTTCTCTGTATTTCCAAGTGAAAACATCTCGAAATTCCTTGAATAAGGCTGTATATGATTGAACCTCAGAGGATGAATAATTCTGGCCTATATAAATGTTCTCTGGAACACCTGTTTCAATGATATGTCTATGGGCATGGTTTTAGTAATATTGCATAGATTTCCTTCAGACTCGACACTACGAGTGAGGATCAGAGACTAAGGGTCCATGACTATATCAGATGAAACATTTGATGCGAACTGCTCTTCTACCATATGGCAAGGGGGGAGGAAAGAAGATCGATGATGATGGTTTTTCCAAGGCATCTCCTCTAGCGACATAACTTCCATAATGGATTCATCTGTAGGAAGTGTATGTCAAAGGTAATCTAGAGACGGGGGGGAGTTGTCTAGCCAATATGGCAGATGATAGTGATCTGAGGCCATCAACAAATGGTCGTTGATGGTAGGGTCATTGATGGAGTGTATTGCATTGTAAACTTATTCAAAAAAGGTAAGGGATGTTGATTTGTCAACAATCAATTTTCCTTTGTCTATAATAGTGCTAGAAATCATATTAATAGATGCAGTTTGTGAAGCAAGAGGAGGATTTGGTAATGGAAAGACTCCCATGAGTGAAGAGTCTTTGATAAGACCTACTCCTATGTATTGATATTGTGGGGTATTCAGAAGAAGGACATTGTTTGCATCATTGGTAATAGCACTAGGTGTAATGAAATCTAACTAATATGAGAGCCTGGTCTTAAAGTCATCCATTTTGAAAGAGATGATATTACTATTTTTAGGATCCATGGCTCCAAGTGCTGTGAGCAAATTTTTTCACTGGGTGGGACAAGTTTGGAGTACTTCTAGGGATGACATAGCGCATGGTACTTGGGACAAATCTTCTACAATCTTATAGTATTTGGCAGCACGTGCATTAGGATTGATAATCAACTTACGAAGAGTACTCTTGAATGGGAGAAAGATTGCTTCAGGCGTATTCTTTTCAATATGAAGACCATTACCATTACCAAGAGGAGGGGTGGAAACTAAAGGTTTTTCAGATGGAACTTCATCGGGTTTCTTCTTTGGAGGAGGGTCATAACTATGTGATCTTGTTTTCAAGTTAATCGTTTCACTATAGATCATTCTAAATTCATCAGTTGATGAAGAAGGCTCATGCAAGGATTGATGATCAATTAATTGTTGTTGGGAGGGGAAAGGGTCTTTGAGAACTGCTGGGGTGGGTGAACTTTTCAAAAACTTGTTAATTTCCTCACAATGAGGACATTCTTTGGTGAAATGATTACCCCCCCATATTAAACAAGGATATTTTACCTTTCTCTTACCTATTGAATCTGCATCAGGATTTTGTGGTTATTGCCTTCTTGTTGATGATCAGGTTTTTTCAATTTATTCTTTCCTTTCTTCTTTCCACCTGAAGATTCAGTGGATAGGATTACACTTACTTTGGTAGAAGAAACATGAGAGGATGCAGTTTTGGAGGGTGGTGGAGGTTGACTTGTTGGTGTGGCGGTTTGAGTTTGCTTCTTGGAATACTTGGTCGTCTTTTGTGTTTGAACTGTGAACCAAATATACCATCAGCAGGTGGTTCAGTTACGGGTCTATATGGATCAGTTGTGGGTCGAGGAGCATGGGGAATTAAATCATACAAAGTACCTAACTGAGAATAGAACAAGTCTAGGTACTGGGTGTGACTAATAGCATGTTCCTTGGTAACAACGCCTCCCATGGAAACATCTCTAGCAACAGGTCGAAGTAAAGACATTGTAAACCAATCAACCAGCAACTGATCAGGAATGGGAGCCTTGATTAACCTATGTATTCTCCTCCATTAATGGATATGATCGGAGATATGGGTTGATGTGGTTTGACGAAGTGAGGTAAACAAGTATGTACTTGTTTCATACCGAATTGGTAACTGAAAGTGCATTAAGAATGCCATTTCTAAGGCATTGAAATCCCAGAAGGACTGTTGTGGTGTCTCTATATACCATTTTGTAGCAATTCCTATGACGGTTCTTTGAAATAATCATATACAGATTGAGCCATCCATCAAAGAATTGGATGAACACCATAGATTAAAGGTCATCACATGGTTCTTAGGATTGTCACCAGGCTTACCATCAAACTTTGGTATATCCAAAGGTAACTTGACCGGAATAGCTGGCCAAGAGGGGTCATGATGAATTGGATCATTTATCAATCTGAACAAATCTAGTAGATCTAATGTAGCCAGAAATGGCAATTGTTGATTAGGTTGTGGATATTGGTAATATTGGTATGGCATTTGTTGGCGAGTAGGACCATATACAGATTGATAAATGGGCATGGATGATGCCCTCAGATATTGTTGATTAGGTTGTTGGTTACTAGAAGGTATATTAGGAGGCGGGCCACCCAAGGGAGGTGGACCTCCAGGGGGGGTCCTCCAGGTGGCGGTAGTGGTGGTCCTCCGGGAGGTGGTGGTGGTGGACCTCCATAAGGTGGTCCTTCGGGTGGTGGTCCTCCATGAGGTGGGACTCCAGGTGGTGGACCTTCGTAAGGTGGTCCTCCGAGTGGTGGTACTCCATGAGGTGGGACTCCAGGTGGTGGTCCTCCATATGGTGGTCCTCTAGATGGTCCACCAGGTCCTCTGGATCCTCCAGTTCCTCTTGGTCCTCGAGATCCTCCAGGTCCTCTAGGTCCTCTTGGAGGTCCTCCAGGTCCTCCTTTTCCTCCAAATCCTCTAGGTCCTCTAGGTCCTCCAGGTGGGCCTCCATACCCTCTAGAAGTATTGAAAAAATATCCTCCATAAGATGGGACATTAGACCAATTTGGTTGTCCCCAAGGTACAAACACGTTTCCAGGGTAGGGCATTCTGGGATAGACTCCTGCCGATGGTATTTGTTAATAACCTCATTGAACCATAGGTGTTTGATTCCTAGGATAAGTATATCCCCAAGAAAGCGGAGCAACAATAGGTTGGACCCAAGAGGATCCCCCTTGAGCAGAAGGAAGTACAACCGTGGTGGTATTGGGAGGAGGAAAGTTCACTGCTGGTGGTCCAATAGGAAAGTTTTGCCCCATAATAGAGATAGTTCCTCCAATAAGTAATAGAATTTGTGCTAGGGGTTTCCCCCCAGGTGTAGAAACTATTGGATAGTTCGAAACAGATGGGAAATTTTGACTGGGAGAGGTTGTTTGGACTGGATTGTGACTAGGGGTGGGGGTGGAAACCGAATTTCAAGTAACCAAATTTTGAGTTGGTGATTCCAAAATTTGAGATACATATGGTGACAAAACGGCACGATACCCGGGTGGGGTGATCCTTGAAGGATTAGGAAGAGGATAAATACTTCTCCTCCTCAAATTTTCTGCATTTTTCAAATCTTCTACACGTGTGCATGACCTACGCGAATACTTGATAGATTCCTGGAAAAATTCTCCATTTGAAGGAACATTCTCAAGCCTTGTCCTTAAAGGAGAAATTATATTTGGCTCTGTTATGGTAGTTATGTACTTAACAATGGTCTGTTCTAGATATGTTATCCAAAAAGGATATTTTGGGCCATATTCTTCCTCTATAGTTTCATCAGGTGGATGATTAACAGTCCATCGGATGAACCGGATTGATCCTCCATTGGAAAGTGAAAGGTAGTGTCAGTTGTAGGAGGCAGTTGGACCAAAGGATTTTTATAGATAGAGAAATATTCTATAGTTTGGGTAGTTTAAGTAGTTTCTATACAAGCATCAGTAGAAGTTGGTCATTCCATGGTTACACCTTCTTGTTTTTCCACGACTGGAGGAGAGTCAGGTGGTAAACCCTGCAATCTATGGGAATGATGCCTCATAAATTGCTCAACCAGGGTGGTGGCTGAAGTTTTCTACTTTAGGTCAAAAGGAGGAAAAACACACACAAACACACCTATGCAAGCTAAAGGTCTCAAGCAGTCTTAAATGAAAGGATGAGTTTTAGATAGCCGGTCTCTCACTAGGATTGTTAAGAAGTCACAACTTGAGATATACCATAGGGTCCAATAGTAAAACGCGACGAGGAGGATCAATCATCCCTCACCTGAATACCTGGATGCCACGTGTGTAGTAATCTCCCTGAATGTTGTTTTCGGTGTGTTTGTCCAAATAATACAACCAAGGGGGTTTTCTCAGATAGACAAGGAATCCTAGTAGGGTCTCCTGATATACTCAAGGTACATGGGAGCTCAAATCCATTGTAGTGTTGTCTAATGCACAACCGTTCACAAGGGGCCTTCTGATATACAATCGAGTACGTGAAGTACCTTTCTATATACCTCAACGGTACGTGAAGGGACGTTTGATATACCGACGGTACGTGGAAGAACTGCACAGGTCCCGGGTTGCACTGCAGGAAAAAAATGGCAGCTCCTACTTTTTATGACGCCATAACATGTCACTAACCTATCACTCAACTTTCTATACAATTTTAACCTAAAGCTACCATTTATTTTATCTGAATGGTTAGTGAATGTTTGTGAGTTGTTGTCTCCAATAATGCAAATTTAATCTATATGTAATGCACTTTTTGACTTTGATGAGAACTAACTAGGGAAAGGAAGAGACGAATTTTTTCTTTTTTCTTTCAAAAAACAAACTAAATCCAATACCACTTTTAACAACTGAAAATCAAGTCTCAACAAAAAAAATAGCAAAGGAAATTCTCTCGAACACAAATTTTCTTCAATAAGCACTAAAAATATCTGAACTTGAGAAAGAAAACAAAGCCTCTAAAGCACGGGGGATTCACTTGTTGACCAATATCTTATCACGTTAGTTCATATTGTGGGTTTTAAAATTATAAAAAATCGAACCAATATATTGTAGGTATTGGGGAAATGAGGGGTTTAAGGTGGGGGTGGGTAGGGTGGTTTATAAGGATTGAGGTATAAAAAGGGGTGGGTAGGAGGTTTTAAGTATTGGGAGGGGGTTTCAACAAAAAGAGTTTGGGTCAATATCTCTCGAAATTAAGGGTATTCTTTAATATCCCACGATCGCACGTGCTATGTGAGAGGTTCACTAACTGAAGTCCTTGTGCTCTAAAGTGCATGTAAACTTAAATTTCTCTATGATACCAAAAATATCTATTTATCCCAATTACTTATGCAAATGCAAATGAAACTTCCCTAGGCATAAACAAGGCGAAATAACAAATTTCTTTTTGTATTTTTTGGAAAATAAAAGGCACGCAAGTTCAAAGCAAACTAACTCAGAAAGAGGCTATAGGTTTCTTTTTCAAAAATGCAATTTGCAGAGCATGAACCACATAAAAAAAAAAAATCCAAAACCGAACTTTTTCCACTATACTTTTGTAGTATGAAGAAGACAGAGGCTTCGGAGTTGAGCTCAACAAGTGAGAATCAAGCTCTCTAAGACCACCAAACTCAGAACATACAAACTAAAGCAAATCACACAAACATTTTCAGAGAAGAAAGTAATAAAAAATAATTGCAAATTTTTTTTACAGGTGGTCTAAAGGCCTACTTCAACACACTGAAACACAATGCACCAGAGCACTGTAGTCGGGATCAACACACTTAGAATACTACAATAAGGCACCGTCGACGCTCTATGTGATTTGCAGAAAGGTGTTGTTGGCGCTTTGTGTCGAGAGGAAAAGGGCACCCTAAAGGAATTGGCACTCTGTAAACCGAAGGTAAGTGCACCAGTGGATCAGTAGGTTAAAAAACAAAGGATCTGTAGGAGAAACCAAAAAATGAACTGAGTTGGATTGCAAAGAGTGAACACCACTCTCAAAACAGAGGCAATAATTTGAACAGTAAGGTAGATTTTACCTTATTAGCTGAAATGACTAAAGGAAAATAAAATGACCTTCATAGCGAGATGGTTACCAAAGCTTGTAGATCTGACTGGATTTGTGAGTAGATCTGACTGGATTTGTGACTAGATTTGACTAGATCTTCCCCAGATCTGACCGGATTATACCTCTCCAGTGGAGTCGCCAATTTTGTTATCTGGAAGTATGCAATCGGTGCGGACACTGTTTGTTCTTCTACCTTGTAAATCACAAGTGTAGAACAAAAGAGCACAACAATATATCCTTTCCTTAAGCAATCAATTTGAACAAGATGAAATAAACCATACCTCAGACCTAAGTCTCTTTGTCCTTGTTCCGAAATCCCTTGCAATGTTCAATACCTACAAAATAGATCAAAAGACAAAACACAAGATCATAGTATCATGATAAATCAATTACTTATATCAGTGATCAAGGAATCTGATAATATTCAACTGAATCTAACGACACATCAATAATAGGAAAGGGGAACACTTTTGCATTAAATAATGAGAGAGTAAAGTTACAACCAAGCCTTGATGTTGATGGCTTCAACCTCTACAAGAAATATACAATCCTCCACAACTATGAGCATCTCTTCACATACAATCCAACTCTATCTTGCCTCTAACTCAAACTTCAATCCAACAACATAAGGGTGCTTTATTTTTGCCTTCTTCACTCACATCATGAAGGCTTAATTTATAGGCCCAAAACACATGAGATTGACTTGGGGAATGGATAGGAGGTGATCCCAATAAATGAGGGAGGCAAATGCCACCTCTCCCAAACAAATAGGAACTAACTCAAAGGAGGCTTCCGCAAGGAAGCATCCAAAACCTTATTTTTTCCTCTTTTTGGTCTATTGGTGCACCTAGCATAAAGGGGTAAAGGCACCAACCTAATTTATTATCAAATAAAAGATGAACCAACACTTATTTCTCCACCATGGAAAGCACCATTGGCGCTCTGTGAAAACAGGAGCAAGGCGTCGCCCTTCCAAAATATGGAAAAAAGCTAACCGAGGTGTCTCAGGTCAGGATCTTTGAAAGGCCAACAAGCAATGTGGAATTTCCAGGTGCAACACCAAAGAAACCATGTTTCATTTGACCAACCCCTATTCTCTTGTTTATTCAACCAAAATTTCTTGTGATCCAATGTATGATATCAATACCACCCAAAACATATATACTAGGAGATCCAAAAAGTTGTATGAGTTGAGAGAAAATTGTCCAAATACACACCAATTCTGGCCGAATTGTTGTAGGGTAGTGATTAATTTTCACTTCTTGTGCATTTGAAAATAAAATATCAAACCTTTTATAACCACACTTTGTATCGTTCTTGGTTGTCTTCTCTACTTGTGCTTGATGTTGAAAACTTGTTCTCCTTTTGTGGTAGTAATTTTATGATTTATGAGTCTAAGATAGATGCTACAAATCTTAGGTTTTTTATCCTTTCACATGTACTCGTTCATTCTAAACAACCAATAGCACTTATGTCATTTTGTTGTGCACTTTATGGTCGGTTTGATTACTTGAATATTGTAAAATATAAACATAACATTTTCATGTATAGTATGTGCATGAATGATTATGATTTTGAAAATTTAATAGGAAGAACCTATTATATATTGATTCTCATCCATGCACACATGAAAATTGAAAGGTTCATAAATAGATCTAGGTGCTCTTTACTTTTTACAAATTGCTCATTTGAGAAATAATCCAATGACCAAGAGTTCTTAATGAAAAGGAAAGAGTCCATATTTGTTGTTGTGCATGAAATACATTGTTTGTATCTTAGTGATGAGTTGTTAATAAACTATAACTTTTGTAGATAACCAACCACTCATCAAAGATTCCTTGTGTTGGTGCAAAATTGAGACCATATTTCTTATGCATGGGCCAACAAAAAGGTACTGATGTAGTCTACTGTGTTGGAATTTTCAATCCCCTTACGGGGGAAGGTATCACCCGAAGAACATCTTGACAAGATCGGTGTAAGATAGGTATTGTTTAACTATATGTTTATATTTGGGTTTTATAATAGGAAACATTGTAATATAATTCATTATATTATACTACAACACAAGTTAATCACATTCATTATTCATTTCGAGACATCAAAACAAGAAACAAAAGTAGACGTAATAGAGATAGTTGCAAGTGAAAAAGATTCTAAGGAGATTAATAATCCTTTTCTATTATAGAAAGTATATATCCATTATAACACATTATATCATGGATCCTATCCTTACAATCTCCATGTAATTACATGTCGTAGGATATGCCCTAATATAAATGAAACCCAAATACATAAATCATGATTGCATATATGTTTGTCTCTATTCTTGGGTGGATCTGATATTATGATGCTTTGATTCTATTAAATATTAAATTTTTCATTGATTCTCTCTCCCCCCTTTATTCTTATCATCTGCTTCCTTTTATACACAGAGCACTTCCAAAACTGGTCCAAAAGTTGTTGTGGTTGTTACCTCTTTTCTGCAGCTCCCACTTCCTTTCTGCAACTCCCTCTTCCTTTCTGCAACTACCTCATCTCATATTCTCTTCTTTTTCATTTTCTAATCCTCTTCAAAAATGAAGGATCCAACAATCCCCAACCATAAAAGTTGACTCTCCCTCGAGTCAACTCTATTGCTTTATTGATCATTTTGCATCTCTTATTACTAGTCCTTAAGTGAAGGAGACAACTAAAGGACTGAACAATGTCAATTTAGTGCTTTTGGTACTAAACAACATCGATATTTAGCCTTTCTTCCAGTTACACTAAAGTAAACTAAAAAATGTTGCATTGAGAAAAAATTATCCTGTAAACTAAAGTAAACTAATCTCATCTCATCGATAATCTCATCAACAATGTATTGAAAAAACAATTTGAAATTTTTTTATACGTTAATGGGTTAATAATTAATGTGACATTATTAAACTATCAAATTTGTAATGTATAGCAAAAAGTAGTTCAAAGGTCCTTGAAAGTACAAACAACCATGCACTAATGTTAATGTCATGACCCGAAAATAGGTAATACAGGATTCCCCAATTTTACATTAATAATTAACTTATTAATTTAAACCACATATCATATTTAGCATGCATTTAAATAGTTTCAAATTGTAATTTAAACTTAAAATTTCCAATTTCAAACTTAAATTTAATGAAAAATGCTATGTTAGACATCCATATGACGTTAGATAAGACTAAAAATGTATGTTGATTAATGCAACTAGTCTCTTTATATGTACTCAAAACTTAGCAAAAATAATAATTAAAACTAAATAGTTTCATTTTAGTGATTGAGATCTCCCAAATAAATAATTATCTAAAAACGATACCAAACCAATTCATATAATCCTTAAGAAAATAATTTCATCTTATTAGTCCCAACCAAAGGCCAGGGTACTATTGTTTTTTATGCTTTGACTTTGTATTAATCATAGTTTGACTTTATATATCTTTCCATATATACCAAAGTTTTTGGCTCAAATTTTTTTTTTACTAATTATTATTGCATTGTATATTATTTGTCTCTAATGTTATTAGACTATACATTTAGGCATTATTTTCGGGTCGGTGGTGTGGTTCTTGGAAGTTGAATTGGTTGATTAAGGATGACTATAATGCAAGGTGTTGTTGGCATAATTCTTGAAAATTTGGAGTGCTTAGTGAGGGGATGTTTTAATGTGGTTGGTTATCTGTAAGTTTCAGGATTAGTTGTCATGTCCCCATATTTTGGGACATTAAAAGTGTTGACCATGATGAAATTCCTACAGCCTCAAATTGACATTAATTATTCTTCCTAGGAAAAATATTGCTAATAATTATTTTGTGGCATGTATTTAATTTAATTTCATCATTTAATTAATTATGCAATTAGATGATGTGGAAATAAATTTGCTAAGTCAAGTCAGCACTAGATTCCAAAAATGTTTCCAAAAATGAGAAAAAAGGAATATTTCA
The DNA here is from genome assembly GCA_001517045.1 of Pseudotsuga menziesii. Lineage (NCBI taxonomy): Eukaryota > Viridiplantae > Streptophyta > Pinopsida > Pinales > Pinaceae > Pseudotsuga > Pseudotsuga menziesii. Next base: position 362,515 of record LPNX010427697.1, read on the forward strand.
GGAAAAGTAGCATAAATCCAGAAAGCAGGATAAAACAGGAAAAGCAGGAAAGTTCAGAAAAAAAAAGGGAAGTAAAAAAAAGAGGAAAAATAAGGAAAGGCAAAGAAAAGAAAAGAAAGGAAAGTACGTCCACTCATGACTGACCTATTCTCACAGGTCACCAAGCCAAGTAACTTGCTCAACATGTCAACATTAATTCTATAAAAGAAGTATTCCAACTTCATGTTGATATATTTGTAACTTCGGAATGTATACATCTGTATTTCTTATGTATTGTAACCCGATGTTTATTCCAGGATGTATTTGTAATGTACTTGAGTCATGTCATACCCCGATGTTTATTTCGGGAAGTTTCTATAATATAAACAAGTCATGTCAAGTCATTGTGGGTAACCCTCCTATTGGTCAAGGGTTAAAGTCCCCGCAGTTGTGGGGCCCTAGGTTTATTAGACTAACCTAGAGAAGTAGACCCTAGGAGAGTCATTGTAAGTCGGGGCAATATTCCCCACCATTGTGTTGAGGACAAACCTCCTTGTTGTTCAGACGAGGCAAAGTCCCCACAAGTTGTGGGGCATTAGGGTTATTAGACACTCCTAGAGATGTCGACTCTAATAAGTAATTGTTAAGTGAGGACGACATGTTGGAGTGGGTTTCAAGTGAATGAAAGAATATAAATAGAGAGTGAGCCTCTCTATTTATCATACACACACTCACTCATTGGGGCGCATGAGTGAGAGGAGAAGTTGCTAGGACAAGAGAGAGACTACTGGTGTCGGGAGATCATCTTTATGTTTTTGGTTTTTACTTTTGGTGCTGATTCTATCTCTGAGAAAGTTGTGGGGTTTTCTCCTTTATGGTTTCCCCGAGGAAAATTCTTTGTGTCTCTTGTCTATTTTGTTTATCGCTGTGCATGTTATTCTCTAAGTTAAAGATCCTAAGATCATAATGCTAGCTTGAATGATAAAAATCTAACATTGTATCAGAGCTAACCTGAGAATAAGACATTGTGCAGCTACAAAAGATAGGGCTTCTTACTTTTTGGGTCTCTCTCCACAATCCATCAAGAAAAGTATGCTAGGCTAACTCTCCATTGAAGGGTGCATCTTTCTGTTGAAGCGAAATTCGATTCCGAGCATTTTCAGTTTTGGTGCGAGAAATTAGGGCTTCTTACAGAAGAGGAATTTTTGAGTGAGCTTGACATAGGATTGTTCTCCTCATCAAAATCGAAGTTTAGAGACCTGGATCAAGATTTTTGGTTGGGTGAAACTCTGGGAAAGTCAAACCCTAGTTTGACCCCGAGTTGGAAAAACCCTAAAATACTAAAACTGGTAAGTTTTGGTACATTCGATATTATTCTATATTGGCGAAGGCTCAGGAGCTGAAGATTTCCAAGGCAGAAGATAAAATCCTTATTTACACTGTGTCCAAAATTCAGCCTCATATTCACTATATTCTAGGAGATATGATCCTTCCAAGTTAGGGTTCCAGCCTCTTCCAAGATTCATCGCTAAACAGGACACCTAGGGAGAATTGCTATATATTGTGCTAAAAAGGTCCAAATGAGATTTATGAAGATGTTCCAGAAATGAAACGGACTATAATTTTGGTGGTCTAAGTTTTAGACTCAAAATATGAACCAGTGACATGTGGTAGTCCATACACCTTCATTGTGCTGAACAATCCTGAAACAGGTCACCTTGGAAAAATGATCATAAGTCCCAATTGGTGAAACTAATTCTGATGAAACCTATGGTGTTGGAAAAGGGACATATGAGACTACCTTAGTGCGATGTTTTAGACACATAGGGGTAGTGATATCAGATATATCGCAAAAACAGTAACAGGAATTTCTGCAGAAGAAATTGGAAAACTAGGGCTTGCTATTCCGGGAGCTTCCCTCCACTGTTTTCAGAAAAGAAGTACATTGGACAACTCAACTTGAAGAGATATATTTTTCTATCCAATCAGATCTAAAATATTCCAAGTTTTTAAAATTAGGGTTTCTCTGACAAACCCTAGATCATCCAGCTCTGGAACCAGGATGGACACCTCAAATCGGTAAGATCTAATCTTTTGCTATTTTCATTTGAGATTCTCATTTCAAAGTGATCTATCATATCAGCTTGATGATAAGATTGGTGAAGTTGAAAACCTCCAAGCATGGAATTATATGATCTCTCTGAAGAAAATGAATTGAACACCTGCATAAGAAGAGAGGTTCCAGTTCTAGAAAGAGATGAGGCTCAAAGCCTTACACAAGAAGAACTTGGTCAAGTCCAAGAAGGTCATTATTGGTTCAATCATGGATCACCTTCTACCACAAGTGTCTTCCCTAAAGACATTGAATATGTTTGATTCCTTGACCAAGTCATTTGAAGGGAAGAACATAAATCGAAATATGACTTTGAGAAAATACTTGAAGAATGTGGAGATCCAGAATGTAGAAACCATACAGTCATACTTTACGAGGGTCTCTCAAATCAGAGAACAACTTGAAGCGGTAGAAGAAGAAGTGGAGAATGCAAAAGTGGTTATAACCACCTTGAATGGCCTCCCAGGATCATGGGATTCATTCATTCGAATAATGTGTGCTAGAAGGAAGTGATTACTTTTAGCAGACTCTGAGAAGAAGAAGAAGTTCGACTCATAAGAAGAGAAGAGAAGCTGGGAGAAACTGAAGATCAAGCTCTCACCATCCAAAGAAGATCCCTCAAGCGATCAGGAACAGGAAGAACTCAACTCTTGAAGAACCTCTTATTCATCTTAGCATTTGGATGAGAAACGATGCTATTATGAATGAAGAAGACGATGAAGCTAAAGGCTCAAAAAGGAGTCTACCCACGAAACAAATAGATAAGTATTCAATTGTCATTTCATGATATTGTTTTGTTATGCATTTGCTTATATTCAGTTAATGTATTATGCATGATAGAATGGTTGCATTAATGACAGTATACTACTAATATGCATGTGATGGGTAAGTAGCTCATGGTGCTATACAACTCTCCATTGCTACTTATCTAGAATGAAACCTCTTTGCTGACATATTGGATTAGTGCACAATCTCAATTTTGTCTTGGTAGAGATGGAAGGCATCTAGAAAAGTTTCTATGAGATATGGATGAATGTTGTATTGGCTAAAGTAGTTGCATGATCATATATTTATGCATAATAATTTACCAATATGAATATTCCTTATGAAATGTTTCTAACCATACAAATGCATTTGACTTGTAGCAAAGATTGCATACATAATTGCCTACAAGCAAAGAAGGATGAGACTTGTTCCGAAGAAAAAGTAACGATAGTTTAAGATGAAGAATAATATGACGAATGCAGCGACATCATTGATGCAGAACCTTCAAGCTATGAAAAAGTAACCAAGAATAAAGAGAAGACCAGTTCAAGAAGAATGATGTCTAGGATGCAGTATCGATACATGAAGGAAAGCTCATAGTTCCATCATGCAGTAGATGGAAACATCGTGGATACAAGGCAAGATTCGTAACACGAGGCTTCTCATGAAAAGAAGGCATAGACTACGAAGAGACATTTGCAGCCAATGGGAGTTGAGACACATGACAGGCAGAATCATGTGTGCAAATGAAATAAGGTCTTGTACAAGTTCAGAAGACACCCATGGGATATCACATACATGATGAGCTTGATGAAGATCTGAACCTTTGCTACAAGGTTGATAGAGGATGACAAGCTCACATATGGGTATGAGAAGAACGCTTTCAAAGATAGAGGATCATGGTATCCAATGATCCTATATGGATACATAGAATATTAGTAGCAGAGGAAGCTACTTGTCAGTCCAGCATAGAGTGTTTCAGTGTATAAAGTACGGAAGATAGAGGGAGTACGATGCTTCAGAGGGAGTGACTACAGAAGATCCTAAGGTTCGACATGGTACAACAGGATGGACAGATTACTGATGACTCTAGGATTTACTGATAGTAAAGTGGATTCCAACCTTTGCTTCAAGGTTGAATGTGGAAGACCAGTGATGCCCCTGTTATGTGTCAATGCACTATTTTCTAGGCATGGAGGTGTGGTAGAATGCGGATGGAATCTTCGTCAGACAAGGGAAGTATGCAGTAGAGATCCTGAAGAGGTTCAGGATGATGGACTACAAGGCCATGAACACACCTATGGCATCGAACCTAAAGCTATTGAGTGTTGCTTCATCAGAGTCTATTGATGCCATGATGTATCGCCAGATGATTTGTTCCTTGATGTACCTGACAAATACGAGACCAGATACTTGCTTTGATAGCTGAACACATTGAGACATGTTCACTTGATGGTTGCAAAGGATATAGTTTGTTATGGGCTCAAGTATGATACAAATCAGAAGATTAACCTAGAAGGTTATGTTGATTCAGATTGGGCAGTGCCATCGATAGGAAGAACACTTCAGAGTGTTGCTTCAGTATGGGATCAGGTGTGATCTCTTGGTTTAGTAGGAATCAGTCCTATGTGGCACTGAGTACAGCCGAAGCAGAGTATGTCACAGCGTGTTCAGCTATTTGTGAGGCAATATGGCTAAGGAAGCTACTGTATGATTTATTTGATCTCTAGTTGATGCTACTTGTATACATTGTGACAACCAGAGTTGTGTGAAGTTGTCAAAGAACTCGGTGTTCCATGACAAGTCAAAGCATATCGAGATCAAGTATCACTATATCAAGGATATGGTGCAGAGGGGAGCAGTGAAACTCCAGTATGTTGCAACAGAGGAATAGATAGCTGAAGTGTTGACAAATCCATTGGCTAGGGTGAAGTTCGAGTACTTCATGGAGAAGCTTGGTGTTCTCTAGATCGAGGTTTCCTCCAAGGGGAAATGATGAGACCCAGAGCCATTCTGACATGGTGAGAGGATTGGTTCCTTCCATGGTCAGATGTAAGGGCTGAGCCATTCTGTCATGGTGAGAGGATTGGTTCCTTCCATGTCAGATGTGACTATAGGATTGGTTCCTACATGATTAGAAGTAAGCGCTGAATGCCATTCTTATAATGGAGGTTCCTGGTCAGTTACAGGGAATACTTGGTCTAGGAATGAGGGCCTTTCTGATACGACTATAAGATGTAGTCTTACATGATCAGATGTGAGTGCATGGCCATTCTGATGTGATTGAGGGATTGGTTCCCACTTGATCAAATATAAGGGTTGTTGCCATTCTGGGAATGGAGGCGCCTGGTCAGTTACCAGGTAGCTCAGTCTGGGAATGGGAGCCATTCTAATATGACTATAGGATTGGTTCCTACATGATCAGATGTGAGTGCACACCCTTTTGAACATGCATGTTGGATTGGTTCCTCACATGTGTCGAATGTAAGTGCAGATCCTTTTCGAACATGCATGTTGGATTGGTTCCTCGCATGTGTCGAATATAAGTGCTTAGCCTTTCTGACATTGGTTGTTAGATATAAGTGCAAAGCCTTTCAGCATGGAGGATTGGTTCTTGGCATGGCTGAGTGTAATTGCTGAGCCTTTACGACATTGGTTGACGGATGTGAGTGCTAGGCCTTTCTGACAGGGTTGTGGGAGGTGTTCCCACATGGTCAGATGTGAGTGTTGGGCATGCCTTTCTGATATGATTATAGGATTGGTTCCTACATGATCAGATGTAAGTGCTGGAAGGGCCATTCTGACTTAGGTTCAGATATAAGTGTTGGAAGAAGACCTACATGGAGGCTAGGCCTACAACCAGCATGAAAAGGGACTAGCTCTATAAAACTTCCTATGACGAGAAGAATCAAGAGATAGCACCTGTGATGATGATCCAACAAAGATTTTCCAGACTAGAGATGATCTAGATCCAGTGATGATCCAGATCCAGTGGTGATGATCCAGATCCAGTGATGATCCAGATCCAGTGATGGTGATCCAGATTGAGTGATGATCCAGATCCATTGATGATGATCCAGATCGAGTGATGATCCATATCCGATGATGAAGATGACTTGAAGGTGAAGATGATGAGGACTCAATGATGATCCAGATGATACAGAGAAGAAGACTTGTACTGATAAATTGTGTCGAGAGAATACCTTCCTAGTTAAGAGGGAGTGTTGATGTATTTGTAACTTCAGAATGTATTCATCCGTATTTCTTATGTATTGTAACTTGATGTTTATTTCGAGATGTATTTTTAATGTACTTGAGTCATGTCATACCCCGATGTTTATTCCGGGAAGTTTCTATAATATAAACAACTCATGTCAAGTCACTGTGGGTAACCCTCCTATTGGTCAAGGGTTAAAGTCCCCGCACTTGTGGGGCCCTAGGGTTATTAGACTATCCTAGAGAAGTCGACCCTAGGTGAGTCATTGTAAGTCAGGGAAATAGTCCCCACCATTGTGTTAAGGATAAACCTCCTTGTTGGTCAGAGGAGGCAAAGTCTCCACAAGTTGTGGGGCACTAGGGTTATTAGACACTCCTAGAGATGTCGGCTCTAGTAAGTAATTGTTAAGTGAGGCCAACAAGTTGGAGTGGGTTTCAAGTGAATGAAAGAATATAAATAGAGAGTGAGCCTCTTTATTTATCATACACACACTCACTCATTGGGGCGCATGAGTGAGAGGAAAAGTTGTTGGGACAAGAGAGAGACTACTACTGTCGGGAGATAATCTTTATGTTTTCAAGTTTTACTTTTTTTTCTTATTCTATCTCTGAGGAATTTGTGGGGTTTTCTTCTTTATGGCTTCCTCGAGGAAAATTCTTTGTGTCTCTTGTCTCTTGTGTTTATTACTATGCATGTTATTCTCCCAGTTAAAGATCCTAAGATCATAATGCTAGCTTGAATGATAAAAATCTAACACTCCATTATTCAGTTTTGATGTTTTGATATTGTAGTTGTGCTATGTGAGCATACTCTCTGAATGTTGTAACTCAGACCATTGGGTGATGATCCCCAAACCCCTCCTCCCTTCTCTTCCATTTCCCTTTCTATCTATTGCATATCTATGGAGCGCTAAGGTCAGCCAGTCAAGATTAGTCCAGAAGTAAATTGAATCCTCCATCACCTACAAGTTGAGCTCTAGTGAATCCCATGTTTCACCTATGCGCACAACCCACTTCCTGTGAGGATTCGGGCCTCATGCCCATCATTTTGGAGCCTCCTTTCTATTGGTCAATCTATAATATGAATTCTGATGTAAAAAAAGCTTATAACTCTGTTATTTTACTACCTCAAGTCGAAATAACTCAGTCATTAAATATTACCTTCTTTGTTTCACATTAAAAGCTTGTTTTATCAGCATATTGGGGGAATTTGATGAAGTTCGGTGCAATAAATATTATATGAGGTTGTGGAAGTGATTGAGTGGATTATATATGTTAAATGGAGTGTTATATATCTCTTTTATACTTAATATCAGTACATAAAGTAATTTGCAATGATTTATCTGCTTAATTTCATACCCTAGCTAGAAATCTAGTATTAAATAACTAGTTTTGTCATTTCTTGCATAAACAAAGTTCTGCTCACCCAAAAACTGATCCATAAGTTCCCGTGGGTCAGTGACAAACCCAAGTTCCCATACATGAATTCGGAACCTATTTTAATTGTTGGTTGTCGAGCCTAATCTTCCAGATCCAGAGATATTATTCAGTTGTGATTGTAACCCAGGAGTACTGTACACTCGTTCCCCCTGCCTTGGGGTTTGGGGCAACGCCTCGAAAAAGGAGGTTCGGGGGAAAGCAGATTTGCATCTTGAACAATTAGATGTAAAAATGGCCTTTCTCCGTGGGTATTTGGAGGAAGAGATTTATATGCAGTAGCCACAAGGGTATGAGGTAAAAGGGAAGGAGAATTTGGTTTGCAGGTTGAAGAAGAGCTTGTATGGCCTAAAGCAAGCTCCAAGGCAGTGGTATTTAAAATTTGATAAGTTTATGAAAAAACAAGGTTATGATAGATGTCATTTTGACCACTATGTTGATTTCAAGAGGCTAGATAACAGAAGATATATTATCTTGTTATTGTATGTGGATGACATGCTTGTTGCAGGGTCTAACATGCAGGATATAAATGTGCTCAAAAGAAAACTAGCTAAATCATTTGCGATGAAGGATTTGGGTGCTGCAAAGCAAATCCTTGGTATGAGAATAATAAGAGAGACGAAAAATCGCAAATTGACATTGTCTTAAGGTGAGTACATAGAAAAGGTGTTGCAGAGGTTTAGAATGCAGAATGCAAAACCAGTCAACACACCTTTGGCAATCCATTTCAAACTAAGCAAGCATATGTGTCCAGAGACACGGGAAGAGATAGATTACATGTCCAAGATTCCCTATTCATCAGCAATTGGGAGCTTGATGTATGCCATGGTGTGCACAAGACCATATATTGCACATGCAATGGGAGTTGTGAGCAGGTAGATGAATAATCTAGGTAAAGAGAATTGGAAAGCAGTACAGTGGATTCTCATGTATTTGAGAGGTACCACTTCTCATGCATTATGTTTTGGAGGTTCAGAAATTTTTCTACAGGGATATGTTGATGCAGATATGGCTGGTGATAAATACAACAGGAGGAGCACCACAGGGTATGTGTTCACTTTAGGTGGAACAGCAGTAAGTTAGATTTCAAAACTGCAACAGGTTGTTGCACTTTCAACAATGGAAGCAGAGTATGTTGCTGCTACATAGGCTAGTAAGGAGATGATTTGGTTGCAGAGGTTCATGGAAGAATTGGGTAAGAAATAGGAGAATAGTAGGCTGTATAGTGACAGCCAGAGTGCTATTCATCTTGCAAAGAACTCAGCCTTTCATTCGAGGACTAAACATAAACAACTCAAGTACCACTTCATAAGATCTGTTCTAGAGGAAGAACTGTTAAAACTAGAAAAGATTCACACTATCCAGAATCCTGCAGACATGTTGACAAAGGGAGTAACCAGACAGAAACTGAGTTCCTGCTCAGTTTCTGTTGGCCTTAAAGCATGAAGGTGAAAATAAGAATTCTAAGGTCCAGAACATAGTCCAGCAAGTGGAGTTGCAGTGGAGTTGCAGTGATTAGTCTCCAAGTGGGAGATTGTTGGTTGTGGAGCCTAATCTTCTAGATCTAGAGATACTATTCAATTGTGATTGTAACCCAAGAGTACTGTACACTCGTTCCCCTTGCCTTGGGGTTCAAGGGCGGAGCCCCCAAATTTTTTTTTTTGGGATGTGTGTTGGCCAACAGTATTGCAAACCCATGGTATTAGGTTAACCCTAGAATTTTCCCAATGTATTTCCCCTATAAAAGAAATCATTGTAAATCGACTGTGTATGGTATTGTATTGTACTGGAAGAGAGACTGTGAGAGCGTGAAGAGGAAGTGCAGCGGTTTTGCTGCAGGGTGTATCCCTTCATCTTTCTGGACTATAATAAAAGGACTGGTAAATTTCTTTATGGACGTAGCCCATCGTTTGGGTGAACCACGTTATATCTGTGTCTCTCTGTAATGTTTTAATGTGTTTTGCATCTTGTTTATTGATTTAACTGTATATCTATTATTTCTCTGTGGTCCTGTTTTCTAACATTAATTGTGGCCTTACTATATTTTATGATCCTCCATTGCGCAGGGTCTCCCTAGGCCAAAACTGCCAAAAATCCTAAATTCACCCAAAAATCCCTAGAACTTTCTGGAACTTCCCTGAAGTGTTATAAACATTACATAAACTTAATTTATGACTTAATATCACCTCTTAAACTTACCTAAGCCTTTGGTCAGAAGATGGATTGATATTCCCTAGTTTCACGGTTTGGTGACCCAGCAGCATGAAAGTAAGTTTCCGCGGAGAGGATTCTGAAATATCAATGGTCCCATATCTAAATATGTTAGGGGAATGGATTACCAAATATTCAATCACTCTTGATTTATCTCCTCTTCCCACTCTGCCTCTGCAAAATTTCCCTACCTAAAACCTTGATTTCCCTACTTTGTTAGTGCACCGAATGGTAGATTTTGTAAATCAAGAAATTTAATATAAATTTGCATAAGTGATTAATATTCTGATCTGTACATAAGATTAGGGATATTATAGTGGTATCATATCTCTTTCCTTGGATCATCCCGTGGAAATAAATCTCTCAGTGAAGGAATTTCTAGCCATGTCAGACTATGAGGATGACTATGATGAGCAGTATGAAGAATACTGCAGAAGATATGAAGAAGAAGAAATCCTCTATGTTGATGGAGGCATAATAAAACATTAATATGATGAAGAATATTGGACATCATATGGGGAATAGATCATATCTAATTCTCCAATGGTTAAGAAAAACTTGGCAGAGATCATTGAAGGATGTGAGAACATGCCTCACTACTACGAGGACTATCTAGCTTTGGGTAGGAATATTTGTGCAAACCTTTCTTTTGGAGATTATATTTATTTCAAGTATGGATTATGACACAAGCATGATTATGAGCATTATTTTAAGATCAGAAAGCAATCTAGAGAGGAACCGAGTTGTTCCACCTCTCTGAGAAAATAAGAAGAAGAAGGAACCAAAGGTGAAGATTCCTCAAATCCATCTGCATATTCAAGATTTAAGACTTTGTTTGGTTTTTCTTCAAACAGAGATTATGAATATTGTGACATGAATACCCATAAATATGAAAAAAGTATCAAGTTTCTTTGAGGATAATAGAAATGAGGAAGAGGCAGATATGCATGAAGTGAAGTGCAAATCAGCACAATGTGGTTGTATAGGAGGAGAAGTTGAAGAGGAATGCACTTCAAGCTTCTTGGTAGGTGATCTTCATATCAATGCTTAATATGTGGGATTATTTATGTCTGAAGATATATATTTTGGATCAGATCCAAAATATGATTTCAAATTAGAGTTACAGTCACCTCGGGAGCCACATTCGCAAGAAGAAAGCAAGACCACACTGCTTGGCTGTGAAGCAGAAATTTTGGTGGAAGAACATGCCACCATAGTGTCTGTACAAGAAGATGATAAGGTGAAGAACATGTGTGATGAAGGTTATGATTTAGTAATGTTCATTTACATCCCCCTGAATCATGGAAAGACAAAAATTCTCCACTTGCATCTGAGGACTGCAAGAGGAAGGCCAATTGTGAGGGAGATAAATTCACTCCTAGGTTCTTTGTTGTGGATCACACAATCAGTGCAAATAAGGGTGAGGGATTCAATGGAGATAAGATGGTGAAGGAATATTTTGGATCAGATCCAAAAGAAGAAGAAATTTCATATCTGAAGTTATCATTTGAATTTCCCAATGAAGTGGAAGACAAGCCCCCACCAGTTAGGTGTGAACTAGGAAATCTTAAGGAGAAAAATATGGTGCAAAGGGATGCACTATAAATTTTGGACTCTCTTACAACATGATGAATTTGCATCCACATCAAAGGAGATGCTTGAACTCACTGAGAATCCAAATCCTACTATCACCATTGTGGAGAGCTATGAGCCATCTAGTATTGTAGGTGGGAAAGCAGAAAGAAAGATTCAAAAATAGAAGTGCAAGTCACAGCAAGAAAATTGTAGGAAAGATGAAGGGGGTGATTTTCCTCAAGAACCACACTCATTTCCTTCACCTTTGAAATGGATTAAAAGAAGATTCAGAAGGCTTTACACCTTTTCCAAGACACACATTCTTTAGTGGCACACCAATGTTGGATAGTTGCTTCATCGGAAGATCAATCTTCTCTTGAATCCAAGGAGGATATGTGGAAGGCATTGTCTACAATACAAGGGGAATTATTACACTTAATTTCTGATAGAGATTATTTTATTGATCTTTATGATGTCTTATATGGAGCATGCTTGAAGGATGGGGAAGAAATTTGCAAGCTCTCACAATATTTGTTGACCACCCAAGATTTCTTGAAGAGCACTCAAAGTGCACTCCAATAATCCAAGATGGAGATAGAGAAAATTCATGAGAAGCAGGTATTACCTACCCTCCTACACACCATTCAGCCATATTCACAAGGCTGATTGCATTCTTGAAAAGAGGGAGGAATCTCATGAGATGGTGGATCATGAGATGCACTTAGATTTGCAGGTGCTTGTGAAAAGATGCGAGGAAGAGAATATTGTCCAAGCACTCATCGAGGTTGAGAGGAAGGATAAATTGTTATTCTTTACCATAAATATGGATGATCACATTCCTTATGGATCTGCAAATAAAATTTCTTATTCATCCATTGATTGGGTAGATAGAGACACCTTTGAACTGAAGAAGGTAGGAGATGAAGAATTTAATTTCTGCAATAAATTTTTTGTTGTGACTGAAATTGTATTGACATGTGGGAATCCAAAAGGATTTAATTTGAAAACACTGGATACCTTCCATACACATGCAAATGAGGTACATTCTATTTTTTTGTGCATGAGGACTGTACAGACAAGTTTGATGAGAACCAAGATCTTGGCCTTTTCTAGAAAAAACTGGAATTGTTTCTTGAAAAGAATCTTTTCCCCATGGGAGAGTCAGATGAGGATGAAGATGGGGAAGAGATAAGTTGGGTGGATAAGTATTCTAGAGATATGATTCACATTTCTACCCACACTTCTTTTTCATCCTCATGAAGCGAGAATGAAATTTGGGAGAAGGAATTTTCCTTGTTGGTGCAACAGGAAGAGCTGGAGGCTTTCCTAGGTGTTCATGATGCCTTGTCGAATGCACCATCACCCTCCCATCATCCACATAGGCACATATTGATGTCACTTGATGCCATTCAACCACATGTGGATTGGGTGGAATATTACATGTCACACAAGGAGTCTTCTTGCAGAAAAGATTTTGTTCATGAGAAGTGGAAGGAAGCCGAGAAATCAAACTACCAAGAGGAGTTGATGAGAAAAACATCTTGCATCAAGTGGTCTTGGTGGAGGAAATACACACAGTTGGATGGATTCTTTTACCCTATGACCAGTGGCAAAGAGTTGAGCCATTGGAAGTGTTCACATGGGCATTTTGGTTGGAGTATCAATACCCTCTCAGATTGGATGATGGGACACTTATTTATTTTTCCTGCTTGCATTTTTGGTGATAATTGTGATGCATCATCTTATTGTAAGTAGTTTGGGCATCCTTGTTTATTGGATGATGTCTATACTCATTGGGGTTGGACATGGGACTCACACCTATGTATTTGCAACAACATCATTGTGAGATTCAATGCTGATGTGAATCAAGCACATAAGGAACTTTATGTTGGGTGGGGAAATCTGATAGATTTCCAACTTCGCATTGAGAATTTCCATTTTTTAGTGCAGTGGTATGATTTCCACAGCATGAATGTCATTTCCTGTGATGATAAATTTGTATGGTGGATTCTAATGTTTGGATACTTACTGTTGAGGAAATGGGATCTAGGCATAAATTTGCCTGATAAGTTGTGTGGGAAGGAATTCTCACTGAAGGGGATGCAATGCAAGCAATGGGACTCTGGAATTGCTTGTTTTGGAGAAACTTTATAGGCTGGCTTGATGGAGCAAGTCAACATTTTTGCACAATGGATCCATGCTCCAGTTCTCCTACATGATGAACAAATATGCAGCACTCTGGAGTGCTTTTGCTTGAGGACAAACATATTTGGGAGGGGAGGATTATCATGTCCCCATATTTTGGGACATTAAAAGTGTTGACCATGATGAAATTCCTAGGGGCTCAAATTGACATTAATTATTCTTCCTAGGAAAAATATTGCTAANTCTAATTTCATCCTTTTATTAATTATGCAATTAAATGATGTGGAAATAAACTTGCCAAGTCAAGTAAGCACTACAGTCCAAAAATGTTGCCAAAAATGAGAACAAAGGAATATATCAGGAAAAGCAGCATAAATCCAGAAAGTAGGATAAAACAGGAAAAGCAAGAAAGTATGAAACGCAGGAAAGTATGTCCACTCATGGGTGACGTATTCTCACAGGTCACCAAGCCAAGTAACTTCCTCAACAAGTCAACATTAATTCTATAAAATAAGTATTCCATCTCCATTATTTAGTTTTTATGTTTTGATATTGTATTTATGCTATGTGAGCATACTCTCTGAGTGTTGTGCCTCAGACCATTGGGTGATGATCCCTAAAGCCCTCCTCCCTTCTCTTCCATTTCCATTTCTATATATTGCAGGTCTGTGGAGTGCTAAGGTAAGCCAATGAAGATTATTCTAGAATTAAATTGAATCCTCCATCACCTACAAGTCAAGCTCCATTGAATCCCATGCTTCACCTATGCTCACAGCCCTCTTACAGTGAGGATTCGAGCCTCGTGCCCATCATTTTGGAGCCTCCTTTGTATTGGTCAGTATATCATATGAATTATGATGTATGAAAATATTATAACTCTTTTATTTTACTTCCTCAAGTCAAAATAACTCAGTCATTAAATATTACCTTCTTTGTTTCACATTAAAAGCTTGCTTTATTAGCATATTGGGAGAATTCGATGAAGTTAAGTGCAATAAAGATTATATGAGGTTGTGGGAGTGATTGAGTGGATTATATACGTTCAATGGAGTTTTATATATCTCTTTTATATTTAATATAAGTACAGAAATTAATATGCAATGATTTATCTTCTTAATTTCATACCCTAGCTAGAAAGCTAGTATTAAATCACTAGTTTTGCCATTTCTTGCATAAACTAAGTTCTGCTCATGCAAAAACTGATACGTAAGTTCATGTGGGTCACTGAAAAACCCAAGTTTGAATACATAACTATAGAACCTATTTTCATTGTTGATGTACTGTCTTTTAGGATCCTCCACTGCACAGGGTCTCCCTAGGCCAAAACTGCCAAAAATCCCAAATTCACCCAAAACTCCCTAGAAATTTCTGGAACTTCCCAAAAGTGTTATAAATAGTACATAAACTTAATTTATGAATTAATATAACCTATGAAACTTACCTAATCCTTTGTTCAGAAGATGGATTGAGATTCCCTAGTTTCACGGTTTGGTGACCCAGCAGCATGAAAGTAAGTTTCCACGGAGAGGATTCTGAAATATCAATGGTCCCAGATATAAATGTGTTAGGGGAATGGATTTCCAAATATTTACTCACTCTTGATTGAGATCCTCTGCCCACTCTGCCTCTACAAAATTTCCCTACTTGAAACCTTGATTTCCCTACTCTGTCAATGCACCGAATGGTAGATTTTGTAAATCAGAAAATTTAATATAAATTTGCAGAAGTGATTAATATTCTGATATGTACATTAGATCATGGATATTACATTAGCATCAACTTGGACCGCCCAGCTCACTTCATATTTTGTCGTCCATCTTCGTTTTCCCTTTTAAGGGGTTATTACTATTTACAAAGTGTTGTTATTGATGGTGTGTATTGCTAGTGTGTAGACTAGAGTTATTTGCTTCTGCAGATAAGGTATGTTGTCAAAGTCATGATTCAAAGTCTGTGACTCTTTGTTTTTCATAGCTCATTATACCTTATTTTATACACATAGTGCTCTTTACCAGAGATGTTATGTGAGTGTTCTTTACAGAGATGTTATGTAGGAATAGTACTAAACTTGTCTAATAGAGAGATAGATGCTACTAGGTAAAAAAAGATAGATAGGTCACTCCATAAATTGTTTATATTATTAAAACGACATGGGAAAAACCAGCAATGACTCATGCATTGCGCATTTACTACGCAGGGCCAGTAGGTGGTCTCCGCTAACTCCTTTACCCTCTCTAAGTGACTGTTAATCATATAACTCTATGTTGACCCACTTGAATCCTATGCATCCAAATACTTCCTTCAATCTATTCATTGCCAAAATTCATCATATGTGAAATAAATTTATAGCTGTAATAATGGTGGCAAGTTAAAGTTCTTTCCTTGATTGTTACGTTGTCTCGTAGGGTATGCAATGGCATCCCACCCGTGCAAGCGTTTTTCTTTTTTTTTCATCTCTAACTTTGTATCCTCTACAATTTTTGTCAGTTCCTTCATGCAAACTCTTCCTTCCATGCCAAAAACAATAGAATCATATAACTCTATGTCAACCCACTTGAATCCTATGCGTCCAAATAATTCCTGCAATCTGTTCATTGAAAAAATCCATCATATGCGAAATTCATTTATAATAATAGTAATAAGAGTGGAAAGTTAAAGTTTTTGCCTTCGTTTGTGTCACTTCCAGTCCAGTGGATGTTTAAAAGCATTCATAAAAAAGAAAAATTTATATTAACTAGATTCTTTGGCCAACTCAAAATAAGTGGGGAAAGGAAATAATGTAGTTGCAACAGCCTAGGTGGAATAAATAAGAATGTAATTACAATACAGTTAGGGAATAATTCAAACCAGAATACTCTGGGAATTAGCGTTGGAAAAAAAAATTTCTTAACTATATATGAATTTGCATTGTAACTGTTCTGATCATTTTCTTTACATATTCCAAACCTAATAATTTTTAAATAAGTTTCAAATTGGATTCCTTATTGATACATAAGCATGGGAAGGTTGCTAAGGCAGGGGGTGAAGGTTCTTTGTTTGTTATAGATAAACCTATGGCTCTATCGATTTGATTCCTTGTTTCTTCTCTTTTCTTGGGGACCTGTCTTAACTGAACCGTGGCTAGAGCATTACCCATTTGGATACGCTTATGGATTTCATATCATTCAAAGGGAAGGCAAGGTATCAACACATATGCATAGAAATCAAGCATAAATAAGATGAAATCGACCTAATATTGAAAAAGAAGGAATGTTTTAAGATATTTGTCTCTGGAATTTGCAGAATAATAGAGCAATGAAGTACTAACAGGATGAATTAGCCTGGATTGTATTATTATGATTCATGACAAATTTTCTTTGAAACTTCTGGGTAGAAACATACTGGATTGATCTACACTACAGGAGATTCAAGGAAATAACTCCTGCTAGATACATTGATGCAGGTTGTAAACATCCTTTGGACCATAAGCTTATGCTGCCACCCTTAATGTTTTACATCCCCAACTACTTGTACAAAAATTTCATCCTTGACATATGCTTATCGCGTCGCATATCTAGCATAACCGAGCAGAATGCCTTAGGAATTTTAATAGCTCTCTCTTTAGCGCCTTGATCCTTGTGAGACCTTGCACGGGGCAGCTAGGGGCATGCACAGTGAACAACAGCTTGTGCAGTAGGTTACACATGCTTGAATGCATTGTGTTTCAGTTCATGGCTTGTGTAGTTTAATGGCTTGAGAAATATTATCTTACTACTATGCTTTAACAATCACTACTCGCTATCTCTACTTAATACACAATAGCTTTAACTCTTCTAAAGTTACCTCATGTTCAAATGCTTTGTTTTCATATTATGTTGTCTAATATACATTCTTAATGTTTAATTATATGTTACTTAATTCATGATTAACCCTACGATAAAACTTAATTAAAAAAAAGAAGGCATAGACAAGTGTTCATTGCATACTATTTTTTCTCAATTGAAGACCAAAACCATGACAAGTATCAATCGCTTGAATCGCTTGATCCCGGAGATGCATGCAAAGTGGTACAAACTATAACAAGTATCATCCAAACTGTTATGCATGTGTACAACGTGTAGTCTATACAATTGCATGTGTGTTTCGTGCAACCTATACATTTGCATATATAGTTTTATACTAGATAGAAAATTAGTTTCTTCATACACATTTTAGCCTCTACAGTTGTTACTCAGCCAGGCGCTTGTACTTTGGTACATGGTCTACTGAAAATGTCTTCCACTTAGCCGCATGCAACGCTAAGAATTAGCTATCCCCGCCCGCCCCCCCCCCCTCCTTTGGAAGGTTGCAGTTGGCTTTGTTGTTGCTAGATTCGTAAGAAAAGCTAAGTTCTAATTTGCATTTGTAAGGTTTACAATGTATTCATAAGGTTTTTTCCTCTTTATTGATCATGATCATGGTAAAGTACAGTCCATCTGTGATGTCTCTCGGTCACGCTTCCCCCATAACTGAGAGTTATATTTTCAAATAAATGGTTATAGTGATGGTTTTCTTGCCTAGTGTTTTTTCTTTTACCTCCTCCCTCTAAGAGTTTCTTCCATGGCTTTCCATCAACACTTTATTGTTTTTGTATCTGTAACATGGCTTTTTGGTATTTATTTATTATTAAGGTGCATACCTTCCTCATTGAGTCACAATCTCAATTATCCATAAGCAAAGTCAAGTTTTAATAAATGGTTGTTTCATTACATTTGGATCTCAATATATTTTGAAGCATTTATTCAGCCATTTTTTATCCCTTTTTTCTCAAATTATTTGTTCTTGTTGTGCATTTTATCTCCAATTCATTTTGCCCAAAGTTGCGTCTTATGAGCCATAAACCCTCTTTTTGGTCTGAAGCAGATTTTTTTTTCCAATTATTATATATTATTAGTTGAAGCAAATTATTTCTCGAGTCAAAAATGTATTTTCCCTATTTTGTTTTAAGTTCCGGGAAGCAATTTTATTTTCTAGATTCTGTGGTGCAACAATTGATATTATTTTAATTACACACCTGCTAATATATACTATGTCCCATTGGTTCTCTACTTAACATTTAATAATTAAAACTAAATTGTTAAGAAAAAAGTAAAAAGATGAGATGAATGATAAATGAAAATAATCAAGAAAAAATAAAGATGAGATGAACGATAAATGAAGATAATGAAAATAATTTGAATAGCGTATGTGAAATTATGTGGTTTTGTTTTCCTAGATAAATAATTTTAATAAAAGAACATAAATATTAAAATGCCGCATTGTCTTTATGTCATTGCTCATTCCCAACATAATATTTTTCTTGCTTTTGATCTTTAATTTGCACAATAAAATGTAGAATTATGAGGAAAAAGATTTTTCTATTTCTAAATATTTCTCACGGTTTGGGAGGGTGAGAAATTTGATAATTGTCTATTTCATTGGTATAACTCTATAGCAAGAAACACTATATTATGTTTGTAATAATTTTCTGAAAAATGTTTGTTTATTTGAAGAGTAATATTTGGATATTGATAGTATATTAATCATATTTTATAACTAAATGAGGAATACAATTGTTAGCCTCTTAAAGTTGTTAAGGGCTAGGATTTTGAGGAATTTACACTTTAATGGTGTTGTTGATTTATTTGATGGGGCAGCCAAAGACGATTACTGTGTTGTAGGGGTAGTTTTTTTTATCAATAATGTTCATTTCTTCAATTTCAAAGTGCATTGTGGAACCAAAACAAATATGAAAGTTGAGCTTCTAGCCATATGGTGTCTTGGCAAAGTTGCTACAATCTTTGGTATTGTGTCTCTTCAGGTCATTAGTGATTCAAGGGTCACCATCAAATGGGTATTAGGTGATTTTAACCTTACAGTTCTCTCTCTTACTCGGTGTACTAGAATTTGAAAAAAGTTGAAAAACTTTTGTAACATTAACTTCCATCACATTTTTAGAGCGCAGAATCAATTGGCAGATCAACTTTCGAAAGCAACTCTGGATGGAAAAGTGGGTGTTCTTATTTGGGAAGAAGTCCTGGGAAATTTGCTTATCAACTCGGGCACCATCAATATTTTTGAAGTTTAACCTTTCTGTGGTCTTTGAATATCACTATTTTGAGAAGAAGTCTTGGAAATTTTGCTTATCGTCTCGGGCAACATCATTATTTTCGAAGTTTAGCCTTTCTGTGGTCTCTCAATATCACTCTTTTCAAGAGCTTTTGTGTCTATAAGACTGAAACGTTTTTCATTTTTGTTAATATCTACGAACTACTCTCTAAAATTATTAAGTGTGATCAACTTAGATAACACAAGACTATATTTATGAAAGTTATGTATTTTTTTATTCAAATATAAATAGAAAAAAGTATGATTTTTTCTCCTCAAAATAAAATAAAATGTAAAGCCCTTTCGCTTTTGTTTAAAAAATATTACCGATCTCACCTTAACTGAAAAAAAAAATCACCCTTTGCCTATACATCTTTTTATACTTGCCTCAGCAGGTATATTGTAATCGATTGCAAGTCAAACTCTTTTGACTTTGTATTAGTTGCTCTCTATCAAAAAAATTAAAATCTGTTTTGTAAAGTATAACTTAGGGATTTGTAAAATATTTTTTTAAATTTTGTTAAAAAACTATTTTGTAAACAACTTATTGGTGGATAGAAGATGATGCAAACTTTGGAATTTGGTATCTGGATTTGAGTTGACATGTGGCAACATGACATCATAATAATAAAATTAAAAAAATAAAAATTATATCCCATTGCCATCTGTTATAGCAAGTGGTACCATCAGAGCCAGCTGTTCTGGTTTTTTTCAGACCTCGGGCCATGAGATGAGGGTGCATTAGCTTGGCAATGTCATCCACAACAACTAAATCGGAGTCGAGGTAAATGATTCTCCCGAGGCATGATGGCAAGATATCGGCCAAGTAAGTGCAAGCGTAATTGAGTGGTTGATCCAGAGCCTGCCTAATTGAATACGATATCTTGTTCTTCACAATATTCTCGTCAAAGTGATATAATATGAAGCGCAAGTATGGAAAAGTCGCCTGAAGCGTAGCCATGAGATCACGTTGGCACTCTGACACCATGAAATGGAAGACTACATTCTCAGGACAAGCAGCATGTTGGAGAATCGATAGAATTCCGGCGACCAATCCTCTCAGATAAGTAGCGTCCAGCGTCATGGCTATATGCACGGCCATGCTATCACATAGCTATGTATCATCATCTTCTTCTTCTTGAAGTTGAGAATAGCCTGATCTCCACGACGAAGGTGTCGAGACGATGCATTCTTTACCATTTCGAAACGCCGGAGCTTCTTGGAAAATCGGCAGGGTTGACGATTGGCGTGGTATATGCAGCCGGTCTAGCAGAACGCTGGGAAGCTTGGTGAAACCAGGATCGTCTCTCGCATAATTATTCAATTTAAAGTTAAATTTCAT
>LPNX010427697.1:387723-408840 GCA_001517045.1 Pseudotsuga menziesii
AGACCTAGTTGAAATTCAAAATGTGTTGGAAAGGTCACTCCTAAGGCTGAGTCATTTATAAAAATTTATTATTTTAAGTTCTAAAAAAGGGCATTCTTATTTTAGAATTTTTTTTTAAATATACCACAAGCTCAAAAAGAAAGTCCCTTATGCACTTTATTTATATATATATATATAAGATTTTTAAATTCTTTAATAAACGAAAAGTACTCTTCCTAGCCAAAAATTTGCATGGATCGCTTGTCCTAGTGTGGGGCCGCAGGAGACTTTGTCAATCATAATTCATAATTCCTATTCCGATCTTTACTCCACACCAAATCATCTTCAGTCCCAACTCCGTGAAACATTTGATTATGCAAATTTCGCTAAATTTGCAAGAGGCGTGTAGAAGCGAAACTGCTGGCCGGAACTCCACGACGGATCATTTTATCTCAATCCTCCATTCTTACACGTCGCTGACCACCAGCACAAACCCTAAAGAAAACACAATTGCTTGCTTGGCATGGCCGCATTCTATTTTTGTTACAAACCCTAAGGGTTATAATTTGACTCATTAGGTACTCGATTAAACCCCATGTGTCCTAATTTGGCTGGTTGCGTCCTTGTTTCTTTTCTTCTTGAACCTTAGTAGGCTAGGATTTTTCTTTAGAGCATTCTCTGGCTGGCTAGTTAACCCTAAAATGTGCACAAAAGTGAAATACCGTGTCATGAAAGTTCCAGAGAAGTAGGTCAACAGAACAATTTCTTGCATTCCACGCACATGTGTCATATTCGTATTCAGATCCAATTAATTAAAGAGTCTTAGCTTTTACATTCTTGTCGGTCAATTTAGTCAATAGCTGTTTCCTTAGCCAATAATTAACATTTTCCCCGATGTTACATGGCAACTTACATATTCGGTTGTGCCAAACCATGGCCCTGTGACAATTTGTTTCTTCGACATCCAAACAAATTCAGGTAACGGAATCTACTGGTATGTGCCATGCGCTTCCCGTGTTTGCTTGATGATGAGGAACTAACAATTCCATAAAGTTGTTGTTGTTTCAATATCTCTGGGAGAACCAGATTAACGTCTGCTAATTCCATCAGTTACGATTCACAGCCATGCCATCCCTAGAAGAGCTCATTCCCTCAAAAGAACACAGAGATTTTCAACCCTGTAAGTTTTGTGTAGAATTTGGGTAGAAAAATATGAACTAGAATCATAGAAAAATGTTGAAAGGTCAAATCGTAAAATGGCGACTGTGTTCAAGAAGCCTTGAATTTTGTTGATTTCCTATTTATGCTAGTCTATAAAAAAAACTTGCATATCTGTATAACATTATAAATTTATAATAAAATATAAATAAACTATTCTCACAACAATGATATTAATTTATAGTCTTATAAGCTATTATTTCTCATTTCCTATTTATGCTAGTCTATAAAGAAACTTGCATATTTTTATAATATAAGTCAAGAATATTACTAGAAGTATGTAAGGAAGCTTGAATATGCTTGTTTTATGCTACATTGCAATAACCTATATCGTATTTAAATGGACATTTTTTAATTCATTTTTGTTTTAATTTCTTTCAAATTGTAATTATATTTGTTTTATCATATATTTTTATAGCAAAATTATCCTATTGCTATATATTTTCAATCTCTTCTTAGGAGCCAGGTACTAAGCAACTTTGTTGCTTATTCCACTTGTTCATATTTGAATAAGATTCATAATTTTGTTTTAATTACAAAACGAGTGCACCTTTGAATCGAGTGATGTCATCCTTGTACAAATTCACAATTTTATTTTATTTACAAAATCGAATGCGCTGAAGTCATCCTTGTAACTGGAAAAGCTATTTTATTTTATTTACATAACCATTGCACCTTCCACTACACTTATGTCATCCTTGTAACTTGAGAAGCTAATGGCTAGATTTTGTGGAAATGTTTGAAT
This sequence comes from Pseudotsuga menziesii, assembly GCA_001517045.1. NCBI lineage: Eukaryota > Viridiplantae > Streptophyta > Pinopsida > Pinales > Pinaceae > Pseudotsuga > Pseudotsuga menziesii. The sequence continues at coordinate 389,666 of LPNX010427697.1, forward strand.
ATTTTATGAAACTATTGTTTTCCAACGAAACACAGGTGATCCATTAATGAGTTGGTTCATGTAAAATTACATTAACCCATGATGATTGATAAGAGAGATGTGTTATAAATAGCATAATATTTTTCAATAGTATTTCTAGTTTTGAAAGTACCATGCCATCCAAGAGAAACTTCCAAGTAGGAAAAGGGGTTTTCCATTAAAGAACTTGTCAGGTAGGTTAGGTATATTAAACAAAAATTATTTACTGGAAATAAAGCTGATACTATATGCTCTTAATCAAGAATTACATGGCAATACAAATGATTAACGATTTTGATTAAAATAAAACAAAACATGAGAGAGACAAATATTTTATTATATATATAGTTTTTGTTGATTTTATAGATCTATATGTTTTTAAAGTTATATATTGTTTTTTATAAACAATGGAGAGATGAGCAAAGCAATGGAAGCTACTCTAGTTTTTTTTAATGGCTTAATGAATGTTTTTTAATATCATTATCATTTTTATATTGTTGTAGTATTCAATTTAGTGTTTATGTTTTGTCACATTTGTGTTTAATTCTCGGGACATATTTATGATGACTTTGTAGCATCTTCAATGGTGTACTTATAAAGTCATTACAACATCTCTTTTGACATCTTTTATCAATGTTATTGGGAATATTTTCTATGTTTTTAATTATCTATTTTTTTCATTGAAACATGGATAAGGGTTCAAGGGTTAGAGTTATGGTTTGGCAGGTTAAGTATGAGGTAGGTTAGATCAATCTAGTCAGTAAGTTAGTCTAAGTCACTTGGGTTATGGTTTACGTTAGTTTGGTTATGTTTTTAGGCTAGGTGGGTTAACAAAATAAATATGTTATAAATTAAGTGGGTTAAGTATGTTATTGAGGTAAGTAGGTTAAGTAGGCTAATGTAACATTTTAAGTGGGTGCACGAATGGATTAAGTATAATGTAGGTTGATTAGAATTTGGTGTTATTCGTTTTAGTAAATTATTCATTATAGTAAATTATTTAGGTTAATTTAGTTATGTAATTTAGGGAAGCTTAGGTCATGAGGGATTTGTGTGTTATATGTATTAGTTGAGTAGTGAGTTATGATAAGTTTTGTGGGGTAGTTAGTTTAGGTGGTTTAGTACTTTAGAAGGCTATGAAGACTAGTAGAGTACAATAGGGTTTAGGTGGGTTAGACATATTATGTAGGTAAGTGGAATATGTAGTTTATGTGAGTTACTAGTGTAGGATAGATAGGTAAGATGCACCAATGTAGTAGGTTATGGTAGGTTGCGTGTTAATGTGTTATGTTAGATATGGTTAGGTAGGTTAGGTGTGTTAGGTTTTGGTAGTTTGCAGTATAGTATGTCAGTGGGATATGCAGGTTAGGTAGGTTTGGTTGATCAAGTTAGCAGGTTCAGTATAATAGTAGGATCAATTAGTAGGTTCAATATAATAGGTTCTTGGGTTAGATTGTAGGTTAGTTGGATTCAAAGTTTGGCTTGGGTAGGTTATCTAGGTTAGTATGGTGGGTTGGGTAGGTTAGATGGTTATGTAAGTTATGTTCATTAGTATGCCAAGTTATGTAGTTTACTTAGGAAAGTGGATTATGTAGGTTAGTTGGATTACTAGGGTGTGTGGATTAGCATGCTAATTAGTAGGTTAGCTAGATTAATGAGTTAGGTGGGTTAGGTATGTTATGTATATTAAGTTATGAGTGTGTTAATGGCCTAATCCATATACTAATAACCCAAGGATAAACCATGTTCATCATTCCTTATCAACTAATTTACTAACACTTCTAACTACTAATGAAAATCTAACCTTCCTAAACCATCAAATCAAAGCCACAAATCCATATAGACATAAATATAAGATCACAATAATAATTTAAAAATCATGTAATTAAAATTATAATAATTAATAAAAATGAAACCATCATTCATAATGCTCATAATATACCATACTAAATGTAAATGAGAAAACTCACTTTCAATTAAAAAAAAATGTTAAAAAAATATACAAACACAACTTTACTACTTAGGAAAATGAGTTGACAAAAAATCAATTGATGTACAATAAATAAATTTTATAATAAAGAACTTAAATATTGTATGTTCCCCAATGCAACTTGCCTACTAAAACTAGATTGATTTGGAAAAGATAGATATAAAATAGGATACTTTAAACATATGAAATATTTATCACATTTGTGATTTTTTAATTTATATATAATAATAATAATTTTTAAATTTATATTTATAAACAAAATATATATGTAGAGAGGATGAGTAGAAAATTTAATTCATAATTTTTATTTTTATTTTTACATTTTATATAACAATTAGGAAACAAAAAATAACATTTTCTATATTGGAAATTTTTTTCTGTCTAATTTGTTTTTACATTATTATATACAATTTAGCATCTAAATTGTGCTATATGCTATAGTTATAACTTGTGATCTGATAGAACTTTCTAGTGCTTTCGATGTACTTATAGAGACCAACTAACATATTTTCGGATGTCTTGTGGCATCCATTATTTTATATCAACGTTCTTGTGCCTCTTTGGTGTCCTCATATAGACCTTCTAACATCCTTTTGGATGCCTTGTGGCATCCATTATTCTTTTTTGGGTATATTATTTTAATACTTTGTTGTTAATTTTTGTATCGGGAACATGGGCTAGCTACTAAGGTTTTAAGGAATAATATTAGGGTTTTTTTCTTTAGGTAGGTAATTTATAATGTTTTCGTTAGTGGGATATGAAGGTTATGTGAGTTAGTGGGATATGGTAGGTAGGATATAAATTAATTAAGTTAGGTAGGTAATTTATAATGGTTTGGTTAGTAGAACATAGGTTATGTGAGTTAATGGGATAGGGTAGGTTATATATATATGGGTTTAGGTAGGTTAGGTGGGATAATTTGAATGTATTATTATTTTTTAAGTGAAAAGATGTATAGTATCATTTAATTTTAATTTAAATATGAATATAGACGTTTGTTTATTTTTATGTATATTGAAGAAATGAAATATTTTACAAATGTATTATATTTTATAGTAAACTAATGCAACATACAAGTTTAAGTACTTATTTATGGTAACATTTGGTTTGGATTTTCAATAGGTCACTATGAGAATTTACTTATTTGCAACCAGACCACCAGAATCTACGTTACTCAGAATTGATAAATATACTGGGAATTGAGTTGCCCCACATATAACCCCCTGACCAAGTTTAGTCTCATGCATCACCATAAAGGGTATCTCATGTGTTACAAGCATCTTTATTCTTGGTCTCTCTTGTCACAAGAACCTTTATTCTCAATTTTATCCCTCCTTCCTCCAAGCCAATTATGAAACTCCAATTAAAATAGAATATGAACAGGTTCATTGCCAAAAGTAACAACCCTTTACTTTTACATTATAAATTTTGGTGATTACACAACCAAAAAATAACTAATTGCTATCACTTTTTACATTTTGTTCTTATTTTCAAGAACTCTTATTTTATTTATTATAAGGAGAAATTTGTATCATTTTCCCCTCCTTGAATGGATGATGTACTCATCATCCTTCACCCCAGCTCCATGGAATTTTTTTGTATGAGATAGCATTTTAAAAATTAGATATCTTTTAAAAATATTCAACTTCTTCTTATTCTTTTTCTTGTACATCATCATGAAATTCACATATCAACCCAGTGGATTGGATTTAGTCATTGAGAGTTGTTTTTGTAAGCCAGAGGTCTCAGGGTCAAATCTCTAGGTGGCTATGCATATATTGTAATAGGGCCTCACTCGATACCCCCACTAGGTTAGGCTCTGTAATCATATCTGGTGGGTTCACCCATATTTCAAAGGTTGGGCTTCCCTATGTTCTCCATATTTAAAGGGGGTTTTCTATGGATGTAGTAAGAACCGATATTGGATGCCGTGAACCAAATGAAAAAAATTCATATATCAACAAAAATCCATAAATTAGTATCAGATCAAACAAAATCTAATGATAACATAAATTTAGCAAGTTATATTTCAAAAGTTTGCATTGAGCAATGTTAGTCACTATATGTCTCTTGTATTAACAAGTTAAATGTCTCCAACTTTGAAATTACTAAAAATACTTTGATATAATTTTCCATTTATAAGTTTTTTTAGTTATATATCTTAAATATTGGCAAATATACACTTCACATAAATTTCATATCACAACTTACCACAATAAGAGTTCTATTCACTAGATATATCTAGTTCATATCACACATGATGTATTAAGTAGAAAACACATGTTTTGTGAATTTCATAAATCATACCACTTAAAAAAATATTGATAATTATTTGTATACTTCAAATAAAGAAATCACATATAACGTATCATTATTAAAATTTTAAAACATAATCCTACCACTCTTTACCATAATATGGTACTATCGGGCCTCATCACATTACCATTTAGTGTAGTATGACTAGAATAGAATATTCTGTCATATCTACTTAGATCCATTTCCTTTTAGGATCTAATCATAACCTCAATTACTATGTTGTTCACATGGAATCGACAATTAATAACAACATAATCATTGTATTAATTCCTTGATTTAAATTTGTCTATCATCACAAAACTATCTTAATGAAATGCATCAATTTAATTATTTGCAAGTAATTGGAAAACATACACAAAACAATTGAACATTGAGTACTAAGATGAAACTCACTTTTAAATTCCAAATGCATTTAACTTTATTAATGCTATATTACAAGATCATATGATCAATTATCACATCATGCAACTTATCACATGATGCCCCAACACTATAGCAATCATCAAGTATGAGACAATGAATTTTAGATCCAATATCTCCATCACTCATGCCACTATTTAAAACACCTCCATTTTAGCTAATCCGTCAATCAAGCTAAGATAGACCCTTATACTATTATGCTCCCTCATGAAAATATTCTCTAGTCATAACAAGGAGGATCATGGACATGGTATGACTAGAAACTATTGAGTAGTGGTGCAACTATTTTGATTTTCTCAACCAAGATACTTTAGCAAAGATAACAAGGTGTAGATCCATAAAATTACTACTTATTTTGGATTATAAGATCCTATGATAATGATATTTCTTATGGCATCACAATCAAATTGGTATTAGTACCACGTCTACATTATTAGATCCCATGGTGCATGATCTTAGCATAATCGTTATAGATTAAAATGATTTTCACATAACATTACTTCTAATTAATTTTTTATATTTTTTATATTTTTTTCCAACATAATATTCACACAACTCTCAACTCTTGTACCTCTTTAAAATGTGAGAGTGCTCAGCTCTTTTTATAAGAAAATTATGAGTAGAGGATAATAACCCGAGGTCAATTGAATTGATAAATATTCAAATACCTAATTGTTAAAGACACCATTCACATATTTCTGGATAGATTTAATAAAGTGTTTTATTACAATAACTATAGTAGTAAAAATCTCTTAACCAAATATTATACTTTTACTTTTATAATAATGTGCTATTGGATTCATTATTACTTTGCATAACTTAAATTTAAATGCATTACTCTTGATAAACCAATCACATAATTCCATATCCTTAACTAATCTAATATGATCTCAAATTGGAATTTCTCTATAAATTTCACATAGTCTAGAAATTGGAAAATAAATTTGTATTTCACAATTGAAATAATTAATTCACACTTGGGAAATAATTAGTTCATAGTTGGAATATAATTAGTCCTAGTTGAAACAACGGACTTATCCCTAAACCATATATTTAGGTCAATGATAATTAAATATCTAAAAGGTATATTTGGACATTAAGACAACTTAACGATATCTTCAAGCATAAATTAAGAATCTAAATGCCACATCTAAATACCTACATGTTACAAGTATAGATATACATGGTGCGGTTAGGAATATACATAGATTAATTATATGTATTAACCATGTTTATTATATTTCTTATGAATTTGTGTTGACATGAATATTGAGTAATAGTTTTAATAGTTTGAAATTTGAAATTATTTTTATTGAACAAGAAATTAGACTACTAAAAATAAGGTTAAATACTTTTTTATTGCATCAATAAATGAAATTCATTGTCACTTCCACTACTATTGATCCACGGAAGACAAAACATACACCTTCCTCTGCTACTATGAATATCTAGGAAACAAAGATTGGACCTTTTAACTATAAAAAATGTGACCATAATACTATGTTCAAGATATTTATACAGTAAAATTACTAAATAATTAACTTGACCCATACAATCACATGTAATTGTTTAAGTAATAAATCATAAAATCATATTTAAGGAATTCAAGATTATTCTTAGAAACTCTACCTTTCTTTAATCCTTTTAAGATATATAATATATTTTGTGAAAACCTACATAATCAGTATAGATCCAAATCCTATGCTCTATCAAGCATCGAGAGGGATTAAATCTTTGGAGGTGCGAAGCTCTTTTAAGTATTGCACTCAACTATCGGCTTTGGTGTGATTCAGACCAAAAGACACATCTTTTTATTTAAGGTTTGACATATAATACTTTTATTATTAATATTTAATACTATTTATGGATAACATATAATATTTTTTATTTTGTTAAGAAAGAACATTACAACATCTACCCCATACATGGTTTTAAAACCATGTGCAAGGCCCTCCTAAAACTATGGATTGTTTAGGAGGCCTTGCACATGGTCTTAAAACAATTTGCAACAACCTCGTAAACCATGTACAATAAAACCATGGGTTGTTTAGGAGGCCTTGCACATGGTTTTAAAACCATTTGCAAGGCCCTCCTAAACCATGTACAATAAAACGGTGGGTTGTTTAGGAGGCCTTGCACATGGTTTTAAAACCATGTACACGACCAACATTTTTTTTTGCAAATAATTCAATTTTTTATTTTTTATTATTTTGTTAAGTAGGAACATTACAACATCTCCCACATATGGTGTTTTTTTTATGACCGACATTTTTTTTGGCCGATAATTAATTTTTTATTTTTATTGTTTTGTTAGGTAGGAACATTACAACATTTCCCCCGTATTAGGTTGTTTTTGTGGTCGACATTTATTTTGGAGGATAATATTTTATTTTTTATTTTTTATGGCCAACATTTACAAGATGAAGGTTACATGAAAACCGTTACATAACTTTACAAGATCTCCCCCATACTAAGTTGTAGAGCGCCTCTCAACGCAATAATTTTATTACAAGTCTTGAATAATAAAATGTTCCATAGAATTTAGTTCTTTTTGTATTAAAATGACATCTCTTCTTCTCTTTTAAAATTCTTAGCGTGTTAAAATTTTGATTTAACTAATATTGATATTTATATATTTCAATGGGTTAGAATATCTAGAGAATCATGTATACATATATAGTAAATATAAAGAAATATTATAATTAAAAATCTCAAAAGAGAATACATCATATGCAATGTCAAGTATGCAATTTGTTTTCTAATGAATCTTTGCAAAATGATGTACCACTTATAAAAATATTTCAATTCATTTCTATGATCATGAATCTCCTCCATTCATAATCCATACCATTTCTTTTCCAATGTCACTACATTATATTTAACAATTGTATTATATCATAATCCAATTTGTCATTTCTTCTATTATTCATATGAGTTTTAAATAATTTCTATAATCCAATTTGTCCATTTTATTATACATATGAGTTCTAAATAATTTCTATGTGTTATTTAAAACAAGTAACTGTTTAACAACATGTATTAAGCACACATGTTTGCAAGAAAAAAGTTGATAATGAAATGCAACTGATGTCCAATGTTATGTATACATGAAGTATGGATAGGGAAAAACACTCTAAAACATGGAAATTGGAATAATTTACATAACTTGTTCTTTGTAATTTAAAAAATAAAATCTAAGTAAGTTATTATTATATTAAGAATGTTTTAGAACTCCAAAATCCATTCAAAAATATCTAGTGATGACCATTCCAAAAATGAAATCATTAAATCAAGTTAAGAAGCAATATTTTCCTCAACAATAAAGCAAACTTTAGAAGTTATTATTTTTTAAATGTATATCAATGTTGTTTGCTTATTTTTACCATCATAATATGTTAATAAGTGTAACTTCAATGTTAATTCACTAAATATTATTGCTATTTACTAGTTATAAAACCTAAGGAAACTTATAATTTAATTTTGGGCATAGCCTCTAAGTATACATTGCTAGAACACTATGCAAATGCTAACCTTGAAGTATACTTGATGTTTAGGATGTTATTCCTACATGAAAATTTGTAAAGTATCAAATATGCTAGAACCACAACACCGTATTACTATTTCCTATTATGGGTTCCATAATAAATGCTACATGTTTTGTTTAGACAACACAGTTCCGTTGAAATAAAAGATATCAAATTATTATATGCATGTCATGTATAACATTTTGGTTTCTATGTTGGACACACTGGACATGTATCACTTTGCTACTTGTGTTTCTATGTTGGACAAACTGGACATGTATCACTTTGCTATAATTGTGGAATATTTCCTTAACAAAGAACAAATCACAAACAACTGATATGGAAAGACACATTAAAATTCATTAATGGAACCCCAAGAATCTATTTCATTTTGTGACATGACAAAATGTTAAAGGTTATAATCGATGACGATGAATTTTAATGTTTTCATTAAACATCATGTTGTTACTTAAATATAAATGGGGAAATATTCCTCCGACATGGAAAGGTGGAGATCCTTGTAGCTCTCATTAGAATGGTGTTTCCTACAGCGTTCCTGAACAGTTTCATTGCAAGGTTTTTGTGCACCATAATTTCATATCACGCCAAAAAAAAAAAACTTATCTTTTAATTGGATATATGCATAGCTTATGAAATTTTTTTATTAAGGATTTATTAACTTCTAATTAGATATGTATGCCATTTATGGAGCTTTATTATTGGTGAATGTTACAAGAATTTACCTTCAATGAATCTTGATAGATGGCACTAGAAAGTGGAGGGATTTTAGCTTTACAATATTTGCAAATTGAATAAATGCATCATTAACATTACTGACTACACACTAGCATATATCCTTCTACAAATGTAATTGCATCTGAGAATGTGAACTAGAGAAGTACAGGATGGTAATTATGTGAATTCATTTCCATCAAAAGCTAGAGAGGTAATTTGTATGAACCCTTGTAACAACCCTCCACGGGGTCCGGAAAAATACCAAAACTAATATGCATGTATATCAAAAATCTAGATCAAATCAGATTAAGAACACCAATTTTTTCTTTTCTAAAATCTAATAGAAGAAAATCATATATACACATCATCAAATTTAAACAGATCCATTACATTGTTTTGGATTCAACCATTACCATTATTCATGAGTAATAATATCAAATTCAAATATTTAAAATACATGATCATATCGTTGGTTGTACATGTCATTTGAGGACAAGACCAAAGGTTTCTCTATCGTTAAGATCCACTGTAGTTGCAATCGCCATATTTCCAATCATGCTAGATCCATCGGGTTCCTCTCTACCATACCCTGACAGGTAGTCTCCTTCCCTTGGGACCCCCGAGCTCGAGGGGGCTGACAATACCTTGCTGGTAATGGAAGCAACATGCCAGGATGCTGCTGGGAGGCTCCCAACCTCACTCACGTCATACTAAACCACACCCTTCCACAGTCGCCTCAGATCCACAAAGTGTTCAAAACTATGGTAGGTCCAAAAAGACCCTAAGCTATTGCTCTCTTTTAGATTTTATTAGCTTTTTCATTAATTCCCATGCATCTCATGCACCACTTTTAGTTAACTCCTCCATTTACTTACTTACATAATTAATTAATTTTATTTACCCACCAACTTTTTAGTTATCATTAATTCTCTAATTCTTTTTCGATTAGTTAGGATTTTACTTTAGTTCAAGTTCCTTAATTTACTCTTTTAAGTAATTTATTAATTTAGCTTTATTTCATTTCCTTATATATATATANTAATCCCACCAATTCAATACTGATGTTGATTTCCACCACATTCTCAACCTGACCAGGATTATCAAGGTTTTATGCTTCTCGCATGTGTTATATTTTTAATGGTTATACAATATCTATAAACATTTAACATCATAATATCATAACCATAAGAAAAGGATCACTGAAATAAAGACAAATGCAACAATACAAGAGAACACAAGAGAATACAAAGATTTTCCTCGAGGAAACCACAAGAGAGAAAACCCCACAAAACTTCCTTAGTATAGAATTTGACCAAGACAGTGTAAAACACTAGCAACAAGAATAGTTGCTCATCTTCCACAGTAGACACTTTCTCTTTCTCTCTCTAGTGCAATACTTGAGTGTGATATGTGTGTGAATTAGAGAGGAGACTCACCTATTTATATTCATTAGGTGAGTGCCTCAAATAACTAACTAGGTTAGACAAGTTCCCTAATTAGGTTCGACCTGCTATGGGAGACTCGAAATAAATTTTATATATTACTTTTGTGGGTACTATTTCCCCAACTTACAACGGAGGGTTTACCTCATGGATTTTACATCAATTACATCAAGGACATATCTGAATGGATAAATAACATCTCCGATGGAGAATACAACAAAAGTACAATAGAATATCTTCCAAAGTTACAATACTTTAAAACTCCCTCTTAACTAGGAAGGTATTCTACATCAACAACAGCCATCATCACAACTATACAACTTACTGGTAAATCTCTATATGTCATAGGAAGTTTTGGAACATCATCGTACATCTTCATCATCGATCTTAGCTGGATCATATTCTACAATATCAGTATGTAAATGCTGAATCATCTTTTATATGTGTTGAATCATCTTCTATAAGTATATAAATATTGAATCTTCTTCTAGATCATCTTCTGTAGTATCAGTATGTGAATAATGAATCATCTTAATCATCTTCTAGATCACCTTTTGTAGTATCAGGATGTGAATACTGAATAATTTTCTGTCACACTAGTATATGAATACTGAATAATCTTCTGACTACTGAACCTTCTTTTGTAACATCGGTATGTGAATACTGAATCATCTTCTACCACATCAGTATGTGATTACTAAATCATCTTCTGAACCTTCTTTTGTAATATCAGTATGTTAATATTGAATCTAATTCTACCACATCAATATGCGAATACTGAATCTTATTCTTCAATATCAGTATGTGAATATTGAAACGTCATCTGCAACATTAGTATGTAAATGATAAAACATCATCATATGCATCATCGATATGTAAATACTGAAACATCAACATCTGCATCATCACTATGTTAATACTGAAACATCATCTTAGACTGCATCATCAATATGTGAATACTGAAACGACAACAACATCATTAGCATGTTATTGCTAAGTAAACACCATCAATAAATGCTATATCATCATCTACATTATCAACATAGAGATGCTGGAACATCATCATAATCAACAACATAAAGTATTGTGATTTCAACCACAGTAACATTATTAGCACAGGGTGCTAGGACCACAACCATATCGCCATCATCAACACAAGGTGTTGGACCAAAACCACATCATCAACATCGACACATAAATCATGAAGCAACATCATCATCAATATTAGTATAGAAATATTGAAATTACCTCACCATCATCAGTATAGAAATACCGAAACTATCTTATCAACATTAGTATAGAAATACTGAAACTACCTCATCATCATCAGTATAGAAATACTGAACCTGCCACATTGACATCAATATAAAAATACTGAAATTGCTACATCAGTAGAGGAATATGGAAACTATCAATCATCTCATCAATCAACAATCATTAGTATGAGAATACTAAACCTGCTACATCAGTATAAGAATACTAAAACTATCAATCAATCAACAATCATCAGTATAATAATATTGAACTTGCTACATCAGTAGAGGAATATTGAAACTGTCTCAACAATCATCATTGTGACAACATTGAAAACATCTCAACAATCACCAATCATCAGTGTAAAAACATTGAAATTATCTCAATCAAACATCTCAACAATCATTAATCATCAGTGTAACAATACTGGAACTATCTCAACAATCATCCCAACAATCATCAGTGTAACAATACTGAAACTATCTCAACAATCATCCCAACAATCATCAGTATAACAATACTGAAACTATCATCTCAATTATCATCAGTATAACAATACTGAAGCACACATCTCAACTATCATCATTATACTGAATACTGAAGCAATCATCTTAGCAATCATCAATATAACAATATTGAAGCAAACATTTCAACAATCATCATTATAACAATATTGCAGCAACCATCTCAGCAATCATCATTATAACAATATTGAAACTAATTACAACAACATCTTGTCTGACTTACTAAACCTTCTTTGTCAACAATCCTAGTCAGACAGATTAATCTCCTTAGAGATCAAACAAAACTTGTCTGACTTACTAACCCTTTTGGGCCAAACAAGCCTAGCCATACATACTAACCACTTCTTTCCCTCTAACTATCTTAGAGCAGCATCACAGTCATTTCTCTAGTAGATCCATCCAGTAATTTTGTCTAACTTACTAACCCTTTCAAGCCAACAATCCTAGTTAGACAGATGGATCTTCATGAGGACCAACAAGCCTTATCCTATGTTACAAACCCACTTGGGTTAAAATGATCTATCCAGACATACTAATCCCACTAAGATCAACATGCCTTGTCTAACAAACCCTTTTGAACCAAATAGTCCTAGCCAGACTTACCCTACTCTAGACTGAGCTACCACCACTACATCCTTCTTCCTATACCATCACTCCCTCTTTTGAGAGAGGTCCTTTTGGACTACACCAAGATTGTCTCGAAAGTATTAAAAATTTACATGAGCCAAAGGCTTAGTCAATACATATGCCACTTGTTACTCTATATGAACATACTTGAGCTTTACAACTCTTTTCTGCAACTTTTTCTTTAACATTCTCTTCTTGTACATCCGCAACTGCATCGTACATTTACAACTTACATCATTCTTCTTTTGGACATACATGCAATGGTATCATAAATCCGCAACTTCATCATTTCTTCTTCTGCAAGTGATTGCATACGATCCTTCCTACAAGTCAAATACAATTGTATGATTAGAAACATTTCATAACATATTCATAATGACATGCATAAAGGTATATGTCATATAATCATGCAACTATTTATGCTAATGCAACAATCATCTATACATGGTAAATTTCTATATGTCTTCCATCTTTCTAAGACATTATTTCATAAGTAGAAATGGAACGTTGTACAACAACATAAGCCACTTACCCATTTCCTGCATATTAGTAGTAAATTACAAATATTCTACTATGCATAGTACATTTCCTGAATCTAGAAACATATCTATGTACACATATTTGAACACATAAATATATAGGAAATGACAATTCAAATACTTATATTTTTTTGTTTGGTAGACTTCATCTTGATCTCTGTCTTCTTGAATTAATGGAGTCCCTGTTAAATGTGTTCATTGTCTGATTCTAAGGACCTATTTCTATCTTTCTCATGATTGAAAATACTGAGCAAATCTTCTTACACCACAGATCACATAGAACTAAGTCTTTGTGTCCTACCAGTGCCTCCCCTCTTATCAAATGATGAAATGGATAAGAGTATAATCTTCATCTTTATCGGTATAATTCTTCTAAATCATATTCCTCATTAGTTGAAGAATCTTTACTTTCTTTCTTCTCAACTGTAATATATTCATCCTTGGTTGTATTAAGAGAAACACTCTGCTTTCTCTAATCGCAAGAATCATGTCAAGATTCTTGAACTTTGAGATACACCGTAGTCACTCCCTCTTAGGTGGAGCACCATCCTCCTGTTGCATCTATATTAGGACAATGGAATGATAGGTAACCTCCTCTTCCAATAGTCTTCTTTGTATCCATCTATGTCACATGTCAAGGTCACTGGATATCAGAATCCTTGATCTCGAACTTTGTTGCAAGTTTTCTCTTGTATCCATCTATCAGCTTCTCATCCTTTATAGGATTCTATATTCAACCTTGTAGTAAAGGTTGAGATCTCCATCACTCTAGTTGATCCTCAAGTTCATCATGTAACTATATGTGCTATCCCATGGGTGCCCACTGAGCTTGTTCTAATCCTTCTGTACATAAGTGGTTCTCTGTAGAGAGTCTCAAACTATATAGGTTTCTTGATATGTTCTTTTAATTTTCTTACATCAATTGTCTAGTGTAATATCCACTACTGAAGAGGTGTGTCTAGCTCCTAGAGCAATGCATTTCCATAATCAACTCTCTCTTTTGATAGAAACCACGAACCTTGATTCGTATCTTTTAATACTTTAATCAACGGTATACTCGGTCTTGTAGATCTACTTGGAAGACTTTGCAAGAATTCCTTTAATATTTCAAACTCATATCCAAAAATCATTATGTATGATCGACTGGCACTTATAGATCATATCATCGTGCCATTCTTCCTTCTTGGTACATTCTTTCGCAAAGTCTCCTTTCTTATCACAACTAAACTATTGAGTTGTGATATGTCCTTATATTCTTTGTGGAAATGTTATTTATTCTTTCTCTGCTTGGTATGAGTTGTTAGGGATTGATTGCCGTCTCTTCTTCTTTTTCCATCAATCAATATTGCATTCCTCCATATGTGATCTTCCTACTAAAATAACTCTCTTGACTGAATTTGGAAGACCATTCAAAGTTGTAATTTATGCTTTTGCTTCTTTGACATTGTCTGCAACGACTTCTAATTGCGCCTTGAGATGAAATCTTCTTGTGAAGTAATTATTGAATGTTTTTCAGACATTGCACCTTCACATTATGGGATTTTTCAAGGATGATACATGTGAGATCCAATGGAGATGAAAATACTCATCTTTGTTTTGACTAGGTACTTCTTTGCTTTGACTTCATCTCCATATGGATCTGTAGCTTCTTCTTTGACATACTTCTTCATGGAATGCTTCTTCAAGTATGATAAGCACTCTATAATTCCATGTTTAGAAATTTTTTACTCTTTCAAGCTTTTCCTCAAGTTTGGTACCATTTGTCAGCATGATAAAAATCAAAACCTCAAATGGAAATAGAGAGCATAGAACTTACCAGTGAGGTTGCTTCAACTTGATGCTTGCTTGAAGGATCTTTTGAAAGACTACTTCTAGTGGACCTAGGGTTTGACATAGAAACCCTAATTTTTCAACTTAGGTATCTTTTATATCTTATTGGATATAAATATGTGCCTCCTCAAGGAAATCTGAGCAACATATTTATTTTCCCAAAAATGCGGACAAAATTGTAAAAAATATGATGCCCTAGTTTTCTCCGGTAATAGTGTTAGGTCAAAAAATGAAAGTACACAAAATGAGAAACTTCTTACATATATAGATGTGCCCTACTAGGTATAATTTGATGGTCCTCCTTCTTTGACAGATTGGTGAAGGGAAGTGTCTAGAACAAGAAGCCCTAGTTTTTCTCCAAATTCTTCTGCAGAATGACTTATCTTGTTTCTTCTATAGTTCCAAATTTTTGGGTCCTAAATGTCTTAAACTTCATCATGAGCTTTACTGGTATGTCTTCTTTCAAACCCCACATGTTATAGCAGAATTGGATTCACTAGGTGGGACTTATGCGAAGTTTCCCTAGGTGACTTATTTTAGGACCGTTATGCATAGCGAACTTGTATGTACTTCCTCGTGTCATTGTTTCACCTTTTGGGTCTAACACGTTTACCATAGAAACTACAGTCCATGAAATATATGTAACATCTTGTATAATTTCATTTGGACCTTCCTGGCCTGATATATAGCAATTCTCCCTAGGTCGCATGTTTAAGGTTGAATTCTGGGAGAGACCGAAACCCTGAGTTTGAGGAATCATGTCTCCTATATTATAGTAAATTGGAGGTTGAATATTTTATAAAGGTTATATTGAGAATTTATAATCTTCTTGTAAAATTTTCAACTCCATATCCTTCTCCAATCTCATGTTATAGAGAAAGTCCCAACATGACTAGTTTTTATCTTCTAGGGTTTTCAATCATGAAACCCTAATCTTTAGTAGTTGTAGTTGAAGTAGTGTTTTGGCTACACAAAGAATTCTTTCAGGGTGGATTTGATACCATGTTATATTTTTAATGCTTATACAATATCTAAAAATATTTAGCAGCATAACATCATAACCATAAGCAAAGAATCACTAAAAGAAAGACAAATGCAACAATATAAGAGAACACAAATATTTTCCTCAAGGAAACCACAAGGGAGAAAACCCCGCAAAGCTTCCTCAGTATAGAATTCGACCAAGATAGTTTAAAACCCAAACAACAAGAATAGTTTCTCATCTTCCACAGTAGGCTCTTTCTCTTTCTCTCTCCAGCGCAATACTTGAGCATGAGATGTGTGTGAATCAAAAAGGCACCTCACCTATTTATATTCATTAGGCGAGTGCCTCAAATAGCTAACTAGGTCGGATAGGTTCCCTAATTAAGTCCTACCTACCTTGCGAGACTCAAAATACATTTTATATATTACTTTTGTGAGTACTATGACCCTGAATTACAACGAAGGGTTTACCTCATGACTTTTACATGACCAATTACATCAAGGACATCTCCGAATGGAGGAATAACATCTCCAAAGGAGAATAAAACAAAAGTACAATAGAATATTTTCCGAAGTTACAATAATTTAACAACATGCCCTTCCGATAATTCCCACAAGAGGGGAGCTGGTATGATGTTTGTGCCAATGCTACCTCAATTTACCTACCCTGGGGAGGGCCAAGTGGTTCCTAGGGAATAAGGTCAAATCCTTATTGCGTACCCCCTAGTACAATCTTCGTGAGTGGTCGAATCACGACCTACCCTCACTGCACACATATCTGATGAACTGGAGTTTTCCTCACTGTATTCCAAGCTCATCATGCCATCCAATTTGCTAGTCTTACAAGTATAAATTTTCAAACTCGTCACCTGATGTCGATCGATTGGAAATCAAAATCCATCATCTACACATAAAATATCATGTGCATCAAATCTTTTTCTTTTGTAAGTTCAAAGTCTATTCTTTTGATTCATAATAATAGTACAAGAAAAAATACAAGGAAAAATGGAAGTTATGTGGACTGAAAAAAGAAGAGTGAAGGTTGGAGCCTTCCCATCTTGGGAAATTAGAATCTTAACATAAAAAAATCATCCCTATAGTAGACAAAATATATCATATTAATAACAGTATAAACAATGTTTAAACAAAAGAGCAGTGCTCTGTAGCTACAAAAAACTAAGGAAATTAAACCCAGAATGACCATGAATTCAAAAAAGAAACCCCAGGAACCTGAACACAATGCTTGATAGGAGTCTCCTCCTCGATGGGTACACCCTTCTTGTCATGCTCGACAGAACATCAGAGTACATGCTAGATATCACATAAATTTTTTAAGTCATTTATTACTATAAAACATTATACTCATTGCTGATAACTTCACATTCACAATTAAAATCACAATATAACTACATTTACAATTGACCAATGCCTACATTATTTTCATAATCATACTTTACTCATCATTTAATCAATATGTCTGATAGTTCTTCTTAAGTCATTTCTCATTAGTAATTAATTGTTTCACACATGTCTAGGACATCCAAAACCAGATTCTCTCAAAGTATGAGTTTATACATAGTTTTAGTGCTCAACCCGTATATAACCAGGCCATTCATCATTGAATTCCCTCAATTAATAGTTATCTGAATCTCAAGAGTCAGGATAAAAGCATGGTGTTACATACACTCTCACTTTTGGAAAATTTGTCCCGAAGTACTAGAATAAGTATGGATATTATCAATGTATTTCCAATGCGTCCTCTCGGGTCGTAGTATTGGGACTATAACTATCCTTGATTTTAGATCTTCATACATGAATCATGCCTTGTTATTTTACATAGAGACACTAGCCATTATACCTTAGAATCAATTCGTCACATCTATTTATACAAAATGATTTCATTTTATTACTTTGTTTAGCCTTAAATGGGCCATTACATACTCCCCTCTTCAGGAAAATTCATCTCAAAGTTAATGTAAAATGCTCATAATCCATTAAAAATATATGCATAGATGCAATATCATCAACTCATTTATATTGCATGTCGATGTAATTATACATAGTCTTCTTGTTTACTCCCATTCTCAATATGATTCTTAAGTGTTGGGTCCTAGCGACACAGACAATCCTATAATTTTAATTTCTTAGTCACTTTGTTAGCACAATCATGTCCATGTCAAGGAGATAATCATGCCCATACCTCATTCATCATTCCCATTTTTATATGACCCCCTTTGTGAGACTTTTCATGTCACATCATGTGTTTCAACATAGTTTCATCGAGTCCTATCATGAGGACTAGTCGTAATTTCATTTAGGCATCGCCATGTCAGCTAGTCAACCACATAATGCTCATCTCGTTGTGTTGATCATCTCCATATATTGTTTGATGGAAGTTGTTACTATTTGACTCATTTGGTGCTCCATGGAGGTCTGAGCAAGTGCATATATTTTGAGCTATGTTACTAAAAGTCGACAATTTTGCATCCCCCATTAACTCACACAATGCATTCATCTTCTAGTCTTCTCATCACGACTATCTATGAAAAATTTACAACACAACATTTGTGCATCAGTTTTTGTGCTCCATACTTTAATTTTTTCTTTGACGAAAGATGCTCATTGCACATCTTATTGTCTGCCCCTAAATTTCATAAAGACAATTATTTGATAGTGAGGTTCACTATACTAATAAACATTTGGAAAATGCATGATGCACCCTTTTCAAATTAACTATGTCATCCCTAGGTGTCAATTCTTCGTTATGCTGAAAGAACATCTATAAAAAAAAGTATATTTTATAATTAGAAACCCTATTACATATGTATAATAAATATAATATGCATACATTTCTCCATATATATATAAGATATATATACTTCTTTTAAAACAAAAACTACATTTTATATATATAAATATACATCTTTTCATTTCAACAATAATATAATTTTACATAAACAACTTTTATATAT
>LPNX010427697.1:435972-451159 GCA_001517045.1 Pseudotsuga menziesii
TGATCCACAGAAGAAATTAGATCCACGGTTAGGATTTAAGCTGCAAGGATCAACGCTGCGGAAGGAAGATGCAGAATGCGAAAGCAGAAAATCAAGAATTAAGTTAACAGAGCTTGAAGTTTCCAAAGTCTGATTTTCGCATAAAAAAAATTGACAGTTGAGATTTTATCCGCAAAGAAGATCAACGACTAATATTGGTTATGAAGGATTCATTGTGGAATCCATAAGAAAACAAATCAACGGTTGGGACATAAGCCAAAAGAAATCAATGACGCGAAAGGTATAAATGCCAATTTAACATATTTTGATGTTTTCCAAACCCCGGAGTCCGCCCGCGGAAGGAGGGAAATGGGAAAAAGGTTCAGGAATTTTTTTTTTCTTTCCGATTTTCAAGATCCCCAGCAAAATGTGGAAGGGCATAATTCGAAAGCTGCAAAGACGAAAGAGCAAGTGATTGTATTATGAAGTTTCCAACTTCCACTGTCCGCAGTGGAAGGCAAAAGTCAGAAGGTGGAAAGCCGAAATACCAAGTGATCATTTTATGAAGTTTCTTACTTCTGAGGTTTGCAACAAAAGGCAAAAGTTGGAAGGAGGAAAGCCGAAATACAAAGTGATCATTTTACAAAATTTCTGGAATCCGATCTTCGCATCAAATCAAGATCAATGGTTAGGGTTGACTCTGCAAGGATCAATGGTGCAATAATCTTGTGGAGAAGGACGAAGGAGGAAAAGGGTCAAATGAAGGTATCGATATGTTGATTTTCCTATTTCTGAGTTCCGTTCGGAAGGAGAAAGGCGAAAAATTCAATTTTAGTGGGGAAATGAATATTTTGGTTGCAGAGTGGATCTATCAATGGCGAATCAACTATTACAGTGGTCCCTAATCTCAAAAATGAATGTGCAAGGATGAATTTGACCATTAAATATGGCCAAGGTTTTTTTTATTTGTATTTTTCTCATAACAGTTAGGAATATTTATTAATATGTCTGAAGATATATGGTTATAGATTTATTTTTTTTATTTGAAACTTGAGGTATCTTACATCGGGAATGATAGAATAATAAAATAAATAAACTTCTTCTTTAAACCTTAATGAGGGAAAACAAATGACTAGCCCTAATGTCCAAGCATTTGAATTTAGCTCTGATACCATATGTAATGACCACGTGGTCCAAAAAAATATTAAAACTAATATGCATGTATATCAAAATCTAGATAAAATCAAACTAATAACAAAAAAAAAATCTTTTCTAAAATCTTATATAAGCCAATAATATATACACATCATCAAATTTAAATAGATCCATTGCATTATTTTGGATTTAGCCATTACCATTATTCATGAGCAATAATATCAAATTCAAATCTTTAAAATACTTGTTCATATAGTTGGTCATTGTCGTTTGAGGACGAGGCCAAAGGTTTTTCTTTCATCAAGCTCCACTGCAGTTGTAGTTGTTGGATTTCCAATCATGTTGGATCCACTAGTTTCCTCCCTACCATACCCTGACAAGGACACCGCACTTCTGTTGGGAGGCTCCCAACCTCAATCACATCATACTGAACCACACCCTTCCATAGTTTCCTTAGAGCCAAAAAGTGCTCAAAACTATGGTAGGTCCAAAAAGGCCTTGAGCTCTTGAGTTCTTTCGAATTTTATTAACATTTTCGTTAATTCCTATGCATCCCATACACCACTTTCAGTTAACTCCACCATTTACTTAATTAATTAATTTTATTTACCCACCCACTTTTTAGTCATCATTGGTTCTCTGATTTGGGATTTTACTTTAGTTCAAGTTCCTTAATTTCCTCTTTTAACTAATTTCTTATTTATCTTTATTTCATTTCCTTATATATATAGTCTTATTTTATTTATTCATTTATTTATTATTATTATTTTTATTTGTATTATTTATTATTTATTATTTATTATTATTATTATTTTAATTTAGCTTACAAGAATTTTATTAAAATTCTTTCTAAACATTTTATTAATCCCCTCGATTCAATATTGATGTTGATTACCACCACATTCTCGTCACAACCACGATTATTAAGGCGTTATGCATCTCGAATTCCCTTCCAATAATTCCCACAGGCATGGAGTTGGTATGATGGCTAAGACAATGATACCTCAATCTGCCTACCATGGGGATGGCCAAGTGGTTACTGGTGAATTAGGTCGAATCCTTATTGTGACCCCTAGTATAATCTTATTGAGTGACCGACTCACAACCTACCCTAATGGCTCGCGCATCTGATGAACTAAATTTTTCCTCACTCTATTCAAATCTCTTCACGTCATCCAATTTGCTAGTCTTACACGTATAATTGTTCATCCTCGTCACCTGATGTGGACCGATTGACAATCAAAATCCATCAATTGTATATAAGACATGGTGTGCATCAAATATTATAAACATTATTTCAAACATAGTATGAATATCAAATTTAATTGTAGAAGGTTTTCGACTCATCTAGAGTCCATGCACATCATACCTCGTATGCATCAAATATATCACAATTAAATTATATCATAAACAAGATTGATATCACATGCCATAGTTTTCGACTCAGCTAGAGTATTTGCATATTGATACTTTCTTACGTTTCATCTACCTTCATTTCCTGTCACACTTGACAGGACATCAAAGTACGCTAGATATCACATAAATTTTGTCAGTCATTCATTACTGTTTAGGAGGCCTTACACATGGTTTTAAAACCATGTGCACGACCAACACTTTTTTTGTGGATAATTCAAATTTTTAGTTTTTTTATTTTGTTAAGTAGGAACATTACAACATCTCCCAGATATTGTGTTGTTTTTCTGACCAACATTTTTTTGGGCCGATAATTTTTTTTTAATTATTTTGTTAGGTAGGAATATTACAACATCTCCCCCATATTCGGTTGTTTTGTGGCTGACATTTATTTTGGAGGGTAATTAAATTTTTTTTTTTTTATGGTCGACATTTACAAGAGGAACATTACATGAGGAATGTTACATAACGTTACAAGATCTCCCCCATACTTGGCTACTATCCCATGCATTACCCAGATGATTTTATGCCAAGTGGCGATTAGCTACAAAGAAGGGGGAAAAAAATTGAAACAACCAAGTAGTTGGACCATTGTAATCATTCAACTCCGCACAAAAGGGAAACGAATTTGGAAATGTCTGGGAAGGTTAAATAACCACCATTATTCATCTCTAGCAAAAGGAGGAAACATAACTGATATATGCACAATGTTAAAAAGGGAGAAGGGAATATCTGTAAGGGGTTCATGTAGAGTTCAGGATAGGAAGAGGTGGAAATGCAAGGAAGGAATTCATGCCAGGAAGGAGTGGATAGCATAATAGAAGTTTGGTTGATTGGAAGAGGAGAAACTGTGAAGGATGTGTTGGGGAAGTAGGTCCAACCAATGAATTGTGTGAAGGAAAAGTTGAAACAAAGCATCAATGTATTGATTCAGAGACTCGATACTTCTCATGATTTCACTTCTATAACAACAACGCATACCATATATATTGTTGTAGGATATTACTCATCCATTTGTTTTTTTTATTATCAGTAAACAGGAGAAAATTCTATTATAATACAAATTGGTGATACAAAATTGAGATACAAACAGACCTGGTTTTGCTAGATAAACTAGACAGAACTAGTCTGACAGCAAACGGGGCTCATAAAGGGCGTCCCCAAAATCCTTGAAGGTTACAAAAATTCATCCAAGCCTATTACATGATTAGAGCCCAAAGATAGACCACCCACCGATACCAACTTAACGTCTGATACAGAAACCATCCCATTGCATTGAAACCATCCTTAAGATCTACAGGTGTCACTTGAAACCCGAACCCACCCCTTAGCACTGAAACACAAGAGACCAAGTTTTCCTTCTTACAACAGGTAGTTTAAACTGCATTAGACCCATTGGAAACTTGAAACATCATTCATTTTCTCCTTACAACAAAAATACGGGTCTACTACTTAGCCCCGAACCCACAAGAACAACATCATGTCCCACGACAACAGAGTAATTGTAACACTGCAACACTACTTACAGTAAAGCAAAAGCAAAAATTGAGCAAACCATGAAACCAAAGTCCTGACAATTCATCTCCCTACATCCAAGTTTGGTCCAGGATGGTGCTCCTCTTGCTGAGGATGGGGAGCCCTGGCATCTGTGTTGGCTGGGGAATTGGCAAGTGTGTTCGCCGAGGTGGTGGAAGAGTCCCCGGTGCTATCCATAATGTCCATAGCAATCTGTTCAAGAAGCTGGAAACCAGCTAATCTTTCTTGATGCCCCCTCCAAATGAGGGACAAAACCTCCCTTATTCCCTGTGCAATATGGACCTTGGCTTGTGTATCACGGTCCAAAGGCCGACCCATAAGATTCTCATACTCCCTGAGGAGATCTAATTCCTTCATGGCGATGTATGCTTCAACCGCCGCAGGTGTCTCTACCATGTACTATTCTCCCCAATTAAAGGACCATGGGATCAGTTCTTCCTCAATTGTGGGAAGATAATTCCTTGTGCTAGGCATCTCCCCACTAGTTCCTTCCCCTCTACCATTTCCCCTCTGGTGATTCCGGGCTCTCCAGTAGTGAGGCATGATAACACCACACAGAAATTTACTAGGAGCCAGGAGATATAGAATCACAACTGTGAATGAGACCTTTCGATTCCTCCTGAGTGAATTTATAGGGCGTAAACCTTTCCTCCCCCGAACTGGAGCAATGAACCCGCTTGATCTTTTTTCCTTAACCTCCATCATTCTATACCATTCACCATGCTCCGCCATATCTTTCATGCCCTATGAGAGATCCTCCACCTTCTTATTCATTGAATTTCGATTGATACAGAGATCTTTGGAATTCCCCAACCTTGCGTTAGCCAACATGGGATTCGTACCCGCATGCCCGCAGGGCCATCTCTTGTTCTTCTCCTCGCATGAATCAACCAGGGTATTAATCCTACAATGTATTATGCTCCTTCATCGTTTTAAAATATGTTTGGTTGGTGTTCCTTCCATCTGCGGAGACCACATGATCCATACCTCCACCACGTGTCTAAGCGCGTGGTTCATCAGCCCCACCTGGCGATTGGGACATCTCGCAACTTTCCATGCCCGCCACCGTTATACTAGAGAGCCCGCTACTTAATATCAACATGAAAGATGGGTTGATTCTCATTGAGTTGGAGTGACAACTGTATTCCACCTGCTATGGGTTGGGATGTGTTTGACAGTGGTCTTGTTCTATCCTACCTTCCCTATCCTCTTTCTCCAACTTCCTGCATTGTTCCCATACTACCGGTGTGTTTCCATTATCGTCGAGCTCTTCTACATGGAAAGAGTTATGACTTTCCACTCCTTCATTAGCTAGTGCGTCTGCCACCTTGTTACCAGATATCCTTACATGCGAGAATAGTATGGCTAAATGTCTTGCTAGAATTCATTTGAGTTCAGATAACCAACCTTCCCATCGCCAATTCTTTGAAACCTGTGATGTAGATGCACCATTTTGGATTCAAAGAGCCATGTTGATTATTATCTGTGAGTCTCCTTCCACCACCAATGGAGTTTTCCCCGCTTGCAGGGCCCAGGATAAGCCATTGATTAGGCCTTCTAGCTCTGCCATATTATTTGTGTTGTTACCAATTGATCCCTAGAGCATGCTGAGAATAATTCCATCCAAGTTCCTTAATGCTCCTCTGAATCCTGTTGGGGCAGGGTTTCCTTTGGCCGCTCCGTCAAAATTGAATTCAAAGGATCCTTTTGGTGGTCATGTCCAAGTTTTCGTGTTGTTAACAGAATTTGGTTCCGTTCTGGTTCGTGCATTGTTGACACTTCAACAATCCCCATTTCATAAAGAATATTTCTTTCGTTTACTTCTGTTGTGAAGTCTTCCTATGTCTATTGATGTAGGGTAATTTTTTCTTTTAGATGTACTTCTATAATGGTCCAGATTTCCCCTTTTTTTTGGGTTTTGTTTCCAAAGATTCGACTGTTAGGAGTTTTCCATAGTTCCCACACCGTAAATCCTGGGAGAATCTCCCACAGTCTATTAACAATTTTGTTTTTGAATACCTTCCTCAGCCATTCTGCAATTGTGATATCCGTCCTTCCTTTGTGTCGATGGTTTTTCTTAAAAATGGACGCTCCTTTTTCCCATATTGAGTCTGCCACCAGGAATTCATCCAGAAGATGATTGATAGTTTCATTGTTTTCTTTGCACATGCAGCACCTAGAGGGTCCAGTGATTCCCCTTATTTGTAGGTTATCCCAGATTAGAATGCGTCATTTGAGCACAGGCCAGCAAAAAACAGTCACCTTTAGCCACCACCCTCCTCCCCAAATTTTCCCCCATTTGGATTCAGGTTCAAGATTATGAGTCACTGTCACAAGGGATAGCAGCTCTTTGGGATTGAAGTTGCCTATGTTGGAGTACCCCCATCTGAGTTTGTCCGGGCTATCATTCTTGGTTATTTTTCTGGAATTAATCTCTCCCATGAAATCTTCTACATCTTCCCCTGAGGCTTGAGATTGCCACCAATTCTTTTCCAAGACCTGAAGATCTGGTCATTGTCTCTAGAATCCAAGAATTCAACCACTGTGCTCAGGGTATGGTTCTAAAGAAAGGAATTTAGAACAGGGGAGTCCTCTCCGCTTGTTAGAACCGATTCTTGGTTCCATGCATCCCTAGAAAATCGTGTGGTTCTTCCGTCCCTAACTTCCCAAAACCTATGCTTCTGGATTAACCCTTGGTTTTCCTGTGCCACTTTCCATGTACTAGACCTCGGTAAGTTTTCTCCATAACGAACCAAGGATTGCTTGGGCCATAGAGGAGCATATTTCAGGTGCCAAAGTTTGTCCCATGGTTCCTCTTCGTAATTAATCCACCTCCACCATATTTTAGCACTCATCACCTTGTTACTGTTTAGAGGGTCTCGTAGCCCAAGGACCTCTACTACCTTAGGGGTACATATGGTTTTCTAGTCCACCAAAGGCCATTTCCTGTGTCCTTTCGATCCTCCCGATAGGAAATTTCGATGAATATTTCTGATTTGTTTGATGACTGATTTCAGAGCAACCAGCACCAAGAATAGATATAATGGCATAGCTTGTAGAACCGATTTCACTAGGATGAGTCTACTTGAAAAATTAAGAGCTCTAAGGTCCAAAGGATGAGATTCTATTTGATTTTAACCAACAACTCCTTCCATGATATTTATCTTAAAGTTGATTCAACTAGTGGTGCTCCCAGATATTTCAATGGAAGTTTTCCTTTTGAAAACTCCAGGATTCTAAGCATGTTCCTTTTGGTAATTTTCTGGGTATTGAAGAAGTATGTCTGAGACTTTTCCTTGTTGATATCTAAACCACTTGCTTCTAGGAATGTGTTCAAACTATCTTTAATGCCCTTGGCCTCCTAGACCAATGAAGGTCCCATAAGCATATTATCATCCACGAACTGTTGATGGGTTTGGGGATCCATCCCTATAGTTAGGGATAAGCCCCAAATCTTGTTCTCTTTTTTTTTGTTTTTAAGAATCATTTCGAGTCCTTCAACTGCTATGATGAAAAGGAAGGGAGAGAGGGGGTCCACATACCTTATTCCTCTTAAAGCATTGAAGGGGTTCTAAGGGGATCCATTGACCAAGATCGAAAAAAAATCTGATGAGACCATATTCATGACCTAATTGGTCTAATCCTCTGAGAAACCAAAAGCTATAAGAATTCTTGCCAAAAATTTCCAATTCAATTTGTCACATTATTTTCGAGAGATCAAGTTTTAAGAGCATACCTGGAGTCTCTGTGGTTCTGAGTGAGTGAATCGCTTTGTGGACCAGAATAATGCCATCCAGGATCTTCCTTCCTTTCACAAACCCAACCTATTCCGACAAGATGATGAGGGGAAGTAGGGGGCGCAGAAAATTGGCCATAACCTTAGAGATGATTTTGTAGATGACATTACACCGAGCAATCAGTATTAGTTTCCCAGGGTCCTCTGTACCATTTTCTTTGGGGATGAGAGTTAAGAAAGTAGAGTTAAGAGCTCTGAGAATTTTCCCGGTCTTTCGAGAGTCTTCCACCAAGGCCCATATTTCCTCCTTTAACGAGTCCCAACAAGAATGGAAAAAATTCGTAGTGAACCCATCCGAGCTCAAAGCTTTAGCCTTTTCCATTTTTTAATAGCCATCTCCACTTCCATCATCTCAATGTATTTTCCCAACATGTGATTGTGTTCATCAGTGATAAGCTTAGGATTATGTCTAAACACCTCTCTCTGGGCTTCTTCTCTATCTTCTTCCGGTTCCTTCATTAGATTAGAAAAATAAGAGTTCAAAGTGGTTTCTTATTCTTCTTGAGTTTTAGCTATATTCCCGTCCTCCATTTTCAACTTGTCCAGTCGGTTCCCATGTCGATGTTGGATGGTCTCTTTGTGAAAGAAGCTGGTGTTGTGTTCCCCTTCTTGAATCCATTTGACTTTGTCTTTGTGGTTCTAGTAGACTTCCTCCTACTATTCTCATTGGCTAAATTCCTGTAACAAGCTTTTTTCTTGTATCCTTAACTCCTCTGAGAATCCCATACTCATCCCTTGAGCCTGGTTCAGTTGCATCTTATGCTCTAGAGCCTGTTTTGCTTGAAATATGTTACCAAAGGACTCCTTATTCCATTTTTTAATATTATTTTTCAAGAGTTTGAGTTTCTATTGGAATTGATACATTTAGGTGCCTCTGATGGGTGGGAAGCCTTCCCACCATTCCATGATTTTCTCATGGAAATCCGCATGGAGGAGCCAAAACTTTTCAATTCTGAATGGTATGCGAGGGTTTATCCCCACATTTTCCCATTCAGACTGATAGGCTAGTGAGTCGACCCTGCCGCTGGAAGCACCACTGCACTTAATTCCCTCCCATCCATCATGATAGATTCTGAAATTAAAAAACAGTCAAGCTAACAGACTATCTGTCTATCTCCAGCTTGTTTGTTGTTCCACATGAATATACCGTTAGAAATTCTAACATCTATCAACTTAAGGTCATTAATTAAATCATTGAATTGAGCGCTTGTAGGGTTTAAGTTTTGTATACCACCTTTTTTCTCTTCTAGGTTCCTGATCAAGTTGAAATCTCCACCCAGGATCCATGATTTCTCCTCGGCAATTTCTTTGATAACAAAGAGCGAGTCCAGAAAGGACAGTTTCTGCTATGTCCTCGACGGACCATAAAAATTGGTCATAAATCCTTTTATTTTGGTACCTAAGATATGGAAGTCTGCTGAAAGTGAAAATGGAGTTTCTATAAAGGCTGAGAGGTTAACCTCCCGAGGATTCCATAGAATGCCCAACCCTCCTGTTTCCCCTTTCGCATCTATCGCTACTGATTCACAACCCTTCCATATTTTCTGGGCTATACTTGTTAGCTCTTCACCTGAACGTTTTGTTTCTTGCAGAAAAATGATCCCAAGTTTTTATTTTTCAATCCTTCTTCTGAGAAGATGGATTTTCAGAGTGCTAGTGCAGCCTCTAATGTTCTAGGATGTAATCTACATCAAGGATTTGTTAGATAGAGGGAGATAGGGAAGCAACTATAGTTGGATACTGCTCTGAAGCCACCTGTTGCTCCCCTATAGCTTTTATTCTTTGTACATTGCTTGGCCTTCCCCGCTTTTCTTTTTTTAATTTCTTTTTTCCATCTGCGTATTTGAGAGATTCAACTACTCCCAAGGAATTCATGTTTTTATCTTGAATTATCGCCTTCTCCAACAAGGAGACTTGCTGTGGGGGGATCTGGGTTGGGATTGTGTCAAAGCAAGCAACTTCAAGTCCTTCCAGATCCAGATCTCCTATCTCCATATCTTCCGTTGTGGGCTCATATATCTCTGAGACTTTCTTGGTCATCTCATGTTGCCGCTAGTGATGTTGATCTGTAGGTGTTTTGACTGTATCTTGTTTATTTTTTGGGATTATCTCTATCTCCTTTTCCTGGTTAACTCTAATATGTTCACTATGCTGGGATTCTTTATTAATTACCTTATTCTACTCTATTTGCTGGAATTCTTTGCTAATTTCCTTATCTTCTTGGAGAATCTCATACCTATTCTGGGTTTGCAATTTTTTGTTAATATTTGGTCTCGAGGACTTTCTTGCTTGTTGTTTCTTGTTTTGGGTTTTGGTGAACCCATCAGCATCTTGATTTTCCTGGTATTTCTTCTGTCCTGGTCTTTTCTTTTGTGGGAAGTCCCGAAATAGGTTTCCATGCTCATGACATCTTCTACATCTGAACGAGATTTGTCCGTAGTCTATTGCTTGGAACAATTCTTCATCCTCCCATGTTAACTCGATTCCATCTAGTAGATCTCTAGAGATTTCGAGGTAGATACAGATTTGGGCATACGAAATAAATTTTCTTTGTCAAGTTTGCTCTGAGACTTTGATGAAGTTCCCCAACGTATTCCCTATATCCATCAGAATTTCTTCCTTCCAGTACTTTGTTGGGAGAGAGTACATTCTTATTCATACTGGGGAAATCATGAGGTTTTGTTTGTTAGGGTCGAATCCTTCTTTCCATGGCCCAAGGAAAAGGCCCACCGAATTATAGAAGTATGGAGCATTCTAAAAAATTCTCGTTCGGTCTTCTTCATTAAATAATATTATTGTGAATAACCCTTTTTCTCCCAGCTGAAGATTGTAATGGCCTTGGGGTTTCCACATGGTGTTAATCCACCAGACCAAGGTCTTTTCTGTGGGCCAGATCCCCACAAACTTTCCTATGAGAGCACGTTCTTTCATGTATTGAATGTCTTCTCTGACTCTTTCTGATTTAATCTACAGCTTTGGGACTGTATTGAATTTTGGGACACACTATCATGTCCTTCTTGTTTCCTCATTAGTTGCTTCATCCTTATTGATCCCACTAGAGCCTTCCCCATCTCTGATCGGGTCAGATGGTTTGACTATTCCTTTTCCTTTTTCAGTTTCCATATCTGAGATCACAGTGGGGATTGCTAGTCCCTCCTCCGAGGATGCATTCCTCCCATAATCCCTCTCCCCACGAGGAGGAGCAAGAACCATCCTGAATTGATCTCAACTGACCTACTAAGACGCTTCTTCCCTAATGGTACACCATTAAACCTTCCTTCTTGATAACCAAAACCCCAAACTCGCATCAATTTGCAGAGCTCCTCCGTATCCACTTATCATATCATCTACTCATCCATTTGTTAATATTGTTACTCATGCCAATAATTAATGTAATATAACATTCGCAATTCTTCCTGAAATTGATAAAAAATTCCTGTGTGCATTTCATTGGTATTCAGCCATTAATTCTTTGTGTTATTTCTCATTACATTTAGTGTTTGATGACTATATGGTGGCTTTTCATTGTGTACTCTAAGAGCAGGGTGAAGTTCTGTAACTAGTTGAGTGTTGCAGTTCCTCTGCCACTGCATCATAATGTATAAAAAAGTAGTTCAAAAGTTCTTAAAAACAAACAATAATGCACTAATGTTAGTGTCACGACCTTAAAATAGATAATAAAGGATTTCCATGAAAAATGAATAAATTTAAATTAATAATTAACTTATTAATTCTAACCTCGTATCATATTTAGCATTCATTTAAGTATCTCCAAATTATCATTCGATTTTCAACATAATAATTTAAATCTTAAATTTCATGTAAAATGTTATGTTAGAACATCCATATGAAGTCATATATAAGACATAAAATGTTGATTAATGCAACCAGTCTTTTTATATATACTCAAAACTTAACAAAAACAATAATCAACATAGATCCAAATCCTAGGCTCTATCAAGCATTGAGATGGATCAAATCTTTGAAGGTGCAAAACTCTTCTTAAGTATTGCACTCAACTATCAGCGTTTGTGTGATTCAGACCGACATATAGAATTTTTATTATTAATATTTAATACTATTTATGGCCGGCATATAAATTTTTTTATTATTTTTTATTTTATTAAGAAATAACATTACAACATCTCCCCCATACATGGTTTTAAAACCATGTGCAAGGCCCTCCTAAAACCATGGGTTGTTTAGGAGGCCTTGCACATGGTCTTAAAACCATTTGCAATGACCTCCTAAACCATGTACAATAAGACCATGGGCTGTTTAGGAGGCATTGGACATGGTTTTAAAACCATTTGCAAGGCCCTCCTAAACCATGTACAATAAAACCATGGGTTTTTTGGGAGGCCTTGCACATGGTTTTAAAACCATGTGCATGACTAACACCTTTTTTGCGGATAATTCAATTTTTTATTTTTTATTATTTTGGTAAGTATGAACATTACAAGATCTCCCCATATTGTGTTGTTTTTTTTACAAACATTTTTTGGGGCTGATAATTAAATGTTTTATTTTTTATTGTTTTGTTAGGTAGGAATATTACAACATCTCCCTCATATCAGGTTGTTTTTGTGGTCGACATTTATTTTGAAGGATAATTAATTTTTTAATTTTTTATGGCCGACATTTACAAAAAGAACATTACATGAAGAATGTTATATAACATTATAAGATCTCCCCCATACTGAACTCTAAAACACCTCTCGACACAATTAAAAATTAATAGTTTCATTTTAACTATAAAATTTCATTTTATTGATTGAGTTCTCTCAAACAAATAATAATCTAAAAAACAACGCAAATTCTTATATTTTTTAAGAAAATAATTTCATCTTATTATACCTGCCACAGCAGGTATATTGTAATCGTTTGCCCTTTGACCTTCTATTAGTTTCCCTTTGACCAAAAATTTAAAATCTGTTTTTTAAAGTTTAGCTTTGGATCCATGACTTCCGAGGACTGGTGGATTTAGCGTTTGCAGGTGTGTGGGTAAATTCACGGAAATTATTGAACGATCTGACTATGCTTTCCTACTAAGTCCTCCATGAAAACGGAAACCCAGCCACTACAAAACGCATGAAAGAACCCTATTTCTTCAAGCAGAGGCGACAGTTACTCTTGAAGGCCGAGCATTTTCTTCTGTCCGCACTCAACTTCGATCTGGTTATCCAAACCGCATATAAACCCCTCGCTTGCGCCCTCAAAAAGTTCAATGTATTCCAATGGCATTCGAAGTTTGCACAGGTTTCTTGGAATTTTGTAAATGATGGATTAATGACCACGGTATGTCTCCAGTTCAAACCCCTGCAAG
The DNA here is from genome assembly GCA_001517045.1 of Pseudotsuga menziesii. NCBI lineage: Eukaryota > Viridiplantae > Streptophyta > Pinopsida > Pinales > Pinaceae > Pseudotsuga > Pseudotsuga menziesii. Next base: position 449,178 of record LPNX010427697.1, read on the forward strand.
TTGCTGGTGCGGCTTTCTATCTTTCACTTCAGTAATTCGTCTTGGAGTTGACTTTGCAGAAATCTAGAGAAATTCATCCCTCTACCAGTAAGTCACTATTTATACAGCGGAAAGATAATCTTTTTATTTGACTTTTAATACAGCAGAATGGTAATCCATTTTAGTTTCTGCGCAGACGTAATGAAGCTCTAATTCAGGAAATTAGTAAAGCTATCCCTGGCTCAAATGATTTGAGCTTCAAAAGCCAATTCGCTCAACCCTTTGCAGTTCAAACCATGGCTTGTCTGTGGAAGCAGCATTGGTCTTACTGGCGAAATCCTCAATACAACAGTGTTCGATTCTTGTTCACACTTGCATGTGGTTTTCTTTTTGGCACCACATTATGGAGAATGGGCCGGAAAACGTAAGCATTCGTTTCAGCTACCAAGAGTATAACACTTCAAATTAAAACTCTGGTTAACTGAACTTAACTTCGGTTCTTATTTATTATTTATGGATGGTTATAATATTTTCCAAGCACACGCAGCAAGATATATTGAATGCAATGGGATCCATGTTCGCCGCAATTCTGTTCATAGGTTTCAGTAATGTTGTCTCTATGCTATCGGTAGTCGATGTTGAAAGAACAATATTCTACAGGGAGAAAGCTGCAGGAATGTACTCTGCTCTGCCCTATGCCCTTGCTCAGGTAAACACTCTAATTAAGCACTCTTTCATGTACTTTGTCTCTGTAAACTGCATCACCTTGCTTTTTCTCATCGCAAAGTTAGATTCATGATGAAATCATAAAATTATATTTGTGTGTGAGTCAGGTTTTGATCGAAGTACCATACATGTTTGTGCAAACGGTGCTGTATGGAGTGATGGTTTATGCATTCATCGACTTCCGGCGGACAGCGGCTAAATTCTTTTGGTACTTTTATATGATGTTCTTCACGCTCCTTTACACCACATATTATGGTATTATGACGATGGGTCTGACTCCTAATGCAAGCATTGCTTCCATTCTCTCCACTGGCTTCATTGCAATCTGGATGGTTTTCTGCGGCTTCTTACTTCCACGTCCGGTGAGTTTTTCTTATCAGTCTCTCCCTAATCAACTGATCACTCTCTCATCTTCATGTTTTTTCACGTAGATGGTTTTTTAATTATTGCAGCGGATTCCTGTATGGCGGAGATGGTATTACTGGATTTGCCCCTTTGCATGGACTCTCTATGGACTGATAGCATCTCAATTCGGGGACAATTCAGATGAAATGATGATGGTTGATGGTACAAAACAAGAAGTGAACAAATTCTTGAGAAGCCACTTTGGTTATAGGCATGATTTTATATGACCAGTTGCAACTGCAACTGCGTCATTCTCAATTTTATTTGCACTAGTTTTTTCCCTCAGCATTAAAACTATCAATTTCCAAACGGGATAGAGAAACATTATAATTTGTTTTCTGCCATGCGAACTACCGTTTGTAGTAATTGTTTTGCCCTCCACATTAAAACTTTCAATTTCCAATCGAGCTGGCAAAATATTAGATAAAGTAAACAAGTGTTTAATGTATATATCATGTTTCAATATCCATTTTCTTGCGGATTGTTTGGGCAAAGTATGAGGTACCTGCCACTTAAAGTGGTATGAAATGCTACCTCCATTTTCAAGCCACACGCAGGAGGAGACATTGCCAATGTATATTACAACAAACTCCAAGTCTCAAGATCTAGTCTCTAATAGTAACATAAATAACCATAACCAAGCTGCTCTCAATTCTGTCGTTTTCCCAATATCATGGCAACAGCTTCAGAACACTGAGTATCCGGTACTCGGTGACAGGGCCACAATGCTCAGTACTCCGTTGTTTGATCCCGATTTCCACCGAATTGCTGTAGTTCTGGACCAAATTTAGCACAACTTTGAGTTCATCTTGAGAATGGCAGGTTTAGTTAGTCGTTACTAATTTGTCATGGGTTTACAATATATTCCACAG
>LPNX010427697.1:456211-601211 GCA_001517045.1 Pseudotsuga menziesii
GGTTTTACTTGGTTAAGTAATATTAGATAGCATTTGTGTTCTACTTCACTCATACTCTAAAGTGTTACATATAGGGCTAATATATCATCATCAATACTCAATAGTTGCTAACACTTAGCTATCTTCAAAAACATGGAGCAAGACATGTCAGGTTTCTTTTGCTTTCAAACTACACATAAGTTACATTGTTAAAATGTTACATAATAATTTTAACTTTTAATTATGTTTTACTATTAGATTAAATTATTTCTAAGAGGCAGGTATAAGCAGCTTTGCTGCTAATTTCATTTACTATTTTTATTGTTGGGTGCATAATGCTTATAAAAAATAGTTCTCGTGACTATGAAGGGCTATGTATGCCTTAAATCACTTATGAGGCTATGGATGGTAGTGTCTAGTGTTAAGTGTTTCATGTCTACCAAAAATTTCTCATAAGACTACGAAGGGATACTTAACGCCTAAATCACTCATGTAGTTGTAAATGACCATGAATGATGTCCGATGCTAATTCACTTTACATTGTTTCTTACATAAGTGGTAGGTACTAAGCAACTGCGTTGCTTATTCCACTTGTTAGTTTTGTTTTCCTAAATAAATAATAGTTAAAAAAACATAAATATTAAATATTAAAATGACACGTAGTCTTTATGCCATTGCTCATTTCAATAAAATATGCTACCACGGTTTAGTGAAAAACTCATCCCACCATCATAATATTTTTCTTTCTTTTGATTAAAAAGGGTCCCTTTTACTTGCATAATAAAATGTTGAGAACTCTCGCTTTTGATTAAAAATTATTATCTATCTCAACTTGAGAGAAAAATAAAATAAAAATCAGCCCCTCATCTCCACATCTTTTTCATCGTTGAATAAAATTCATAATTTTGTTTTAATTACAAAACCACTCCACCTTTCATAATTTTATTTTATTTACAAAACCATTGCACCTTCGAATGCGCTGAAGTCATCCTTGTAACTGGAGAAGCTATTTTATTCTATTTACATAACCATTGCACCTTCCACTACACTTATGTCATCCTTGTAACTTGAGAAGCTAATGGGTAGATTTTGTGGAAATGTTTGAATATTTTATGAAACTATCGTTTTCCAATGAAATCCACGTGATTCATTAATGAGTTGGTTCATGTAAAATCACATAAACCCATGATGATGGATAGGGGATATGTGTTATAAATAGCATAATATTTTTCAATATTATTTCTAGTTTTCAGAGTACCATGCCATCCAAGATAATCTTCCATGAAGGGATAGGGGTTTTCCATTAAAGAACTTGTCATGGAGGTTAGGTATATTAAACAAAAATGCTTTACCAGAAATAAAGCTGATACTATATGCTCTTAATAAAGAATTACATGGCGATACAAATGATTAACGATTTGGATTAAAATAAAACAAAACATGAGAGAGACAAGTATTTTATTATATATATAATTTTTGTTGATTTTATATATATATATATTAAAAACTATGGAGAGATGAGCAAAGTAATGGAAGCTACTCTAGTTTTTTTCCTAATGGTTTAATGAATTTTTTTTACTATCCTAATTATATTATTGTATTTAATTTAGTGTTTATGTTTGTCATATTTATGTTTAATTTTCCGGACATCTTTATAATGACTTTGTAGCATTCTCAACGGTGTACTTATAAAGGCATTACACAATCTCTTTTGATATCTTTTTGGCAACTTTCATTAATGTTGTTGGGAACGTTTTTTGTGTTCTTAATTATCTATTTTTTCATTGGAACATGGATAAGATTTAAGGGTGGGAGTTATGGTTTGGAAGGTTACATATGAGGTAGGTTAGATCAATTTAGTCAGTGAGTTAGTCTAGGTTACTTGGGTTATAGTTTACATTAGTTTAGTTATGTTTTTGGGTTAAGCGGGTTAACGAAATATGTATGTTATAAATTAGTGCGGTGGGTTAAGTATGTTATTGAGGTAAGTAGGTTAAGTAGGCTAATGTAGCATTTTAAGTGGGTGCATGAATGGATTAAGTATAGTTTAGGTTGATTAGAATTTGGTGCTATTCGTTATAGTAAATTATTTAGTTTAATTTAGTTATGTAATTTAGGGAAGCTTAGGTCATGAGGGATATGTGAGTTATATGTATTAGTTGAGTAGTGAGTTTTGATAAGTTTTGTGGGGTAATTAGTTTATGTGGGTTAGTACTTTAGAAGGTTATGAAGATTAGTAGAGTACAATAGGTTTTAGGTGGGTTAGACAGGTTATGTAGGTAAGTGGAATATGTAGTTTATGTTTGTTAGTGGGGTAGGATATATAGGTAAGATGCACCAATGTAGTAGGTTATGGAAGGTTATGTGTGTTAGTGGGTTATGTTAGATGGGGTTAGATAGCTTAGGTGTGTTAGGGTTTGGTAGTTTGTAGTATAGTAGGTGAGTGGGGTAGGCTAGTTAGGTAGGTTTGATTAATCAAGTTAGTAGGTTCAGTATAATAGTACGATCAAGTTGGTGGATCAAGTAGTAGGTTTAGTATAATAGGTTATTGGGTTAGATTGTAGGTTAGTTGGATTCGAAGGTTGACTTAGGTAGGTTATCTAGGTTATTATTGTGGGATGGGTAGGTTAGATGGTTATGTAAGTTATGTTCATTAGTATGGAAAGTTATGTAGTTTACTTGGGATAATGCATTATGTAGGTTAGTTGGGTTACTAGGATGTATGGATTAACATGTTAATTAGTAGGTTATCTAGGTTAATGAGTTAGGCGGGTTACCTATGTTAGGTATATTAAGTTATAAGTGTGTCAATGGCCTAATCCATATACTAATAACCCAAGGCTAAACCGTGTTCATCATTCCTTATCCACTAATTTACTAACACCTCTAACTAGTAATGAAAATATAACCTCCCTAAACCATCAAATCAAATCCACAAATCCATATACACATAAATATAAGATTGCAATAATAATTTAAAAAATCATATAATTCTTATAGTAGTTAAAATTATAATAATTAATAATAATAAATCATCATTCATAATGCTCATAATATACCATACTAAATGTAAATGAGAAAACCCACTTTTAATAAGAAAATGTCTTCAAGTAAAAAAAATCTACAAACACAACTTTACTACTTACGAAAATGAGTTGACAAAAATACAATTGGTGTACAATAAATAAATTTTATAATAAGGAACCATAAATACTATATGTTGCCCAATGAAACTTGCCTAATAAACCTAGATTGATTTGGAAAAGGTATAACCTCATGATGTGGGATAAAAAGAAGCTCCTTTTTGAAACTCTAGTCACTCCTGTCATCTTGTATGGGTGTGAGGTTTAGGGTTGCAGCATCTCTAGAGAATCCTGGAGAAAGATCGAGCAAATCCAGAAGCGTTTTATAACTTATAACCTCAAAATAAAAAACAATACACCCTATCCTATTCTCCTTATAGAAGTGGGTCTTTCCTCCCTCGAGAGCCTAGCTATGACTAGACTCTTGTTATACAAGAACAAAATCAATAACACGGGAGACCATAGACTCCCTAAGATAGCTTTAAACTCCAGCCAAAAAAACTTAAGGCTCAAGCGTGGGTGGTATAAGGATACCAGGTCTTGGTTAAATCACTGGGAGATCGATGAAAATGTTGCTTTGCAGAATATTAATAACATTAAAAATATTATCTCTTCTAAGTTTAAAGAAAAATTGTGGTGTGAGAAAGATCTCGCGGATAAAAGAAAATTAAGATACTATAAGGAGGTCATCAACCCTACTCTAGAAGATCAAAAGTATCTCTCTGTTTTGATCAGTACTAAGAAAAAAATTAGCATAGCTAAGATAAGAACGAACTCGCATGAGCTCCATAGTGAAACTGGTCGTTGGACAGTCCCTAAAACACCATGCGTAGAAAGGATCTGCCACCTTTGTGAGAGTAAGAACATTGAAGATGAAAATCACTTCCTCTTAGAGTGCCCTGCGTACACCCACATTAGATCCCAGTTTCATAATTTTTGTTGCAATACCGACTTTCCTAGCCTTTTAGCCTATCAAAATTATAGTAAGCTCGGGACGCTTCTTTCCAAGCTCTTTGAGCATAGAAATATAACTTTAAAGCAAACTAATTAATTCTCTTCTTTAGGTCGAATAGACCAAAGTTTGGTCTCAGGGGATGTTAACCATCATCATAAAATAGGATGCTTGTTGCATTTGTGATTTTTTAATTTATATATATAATAATAATAATAATATTTTTAATTTATATCTATTAATAATATATATGGAAAGATGAGTATAAAACTTATGGAACATTTTTTTAATTTTTTTTAATATGTAAAAATTAAGAAAACAAAATGAAAAATAATATTTTCTATATTTTTAATGAATATTTTTTTCTTTTTAATTTTTTTTTTTTTTTTTTACATTATTATATACCATTTACATCTTTCATTGTGTTATAGTTAAAACTTGTGATCTGATAAATTCTCTTTAACATCATTATACGCCTTTTGATGTACTTATAGAGACCAACTAAGATCCTTTGGGGTGTCTTGTGGCATCCGTTATTTTATATCAACCTTCTTGTGCCTCTTTGGTGTCCTTATATAGACCTTTGACATCCTTCAATAATGCCTTGTGGCATCCATTATTCTTTTTTTGGTATATTATTTTACTTAGTTGTTAATGTTTGTATCGGGAACCATGTGCTAGCTCTTTAAAAATTAGGGTTTTTTTCCCTTAAGTAATTTAGGTAGGTAATTTATAATGGTTTAGTTAGTGGGATATTAAGGTTATGCTAGTTAATGGGATATATATATATATATATATATATATATATATATATATATAAAGTAAGTCAGATAAGTAATTTATAATGGTTTGGTTAGTGGGATATGTGAGCTAATGAGATAGGGTAGGTAATATATATATATATCTATATAAGATGAGGTTGGCAGGTTAAATGGAATAATTTGAATGAATTATTTTTTTTTATTTTTTTATTATAAATTGAAAAGATGTATAGTATCATTTTAGTTTAATCTTAATATGAATATAAATGCGTATTTTTATGTACATTCAAGAAAGGAAACATTTTACAAAATTATTATATTTTATAGTAAACTAATTCAGTATACAAGTTCATGTACTTATTTATGGTAACATTTGGTTTAGATTTCAAAGGCGTCACTATGGGAATCTACCTATTTGCAAGCATACCACCAGAATCTACGTTACTCACAATTGAGAAATATACTGGGAACTGAGTTGCCCCACATATAACCACTTAGCCAAGTTTAGTCTCATGCATCACCATAAAGGGTATCTCATATGTTACGAGCATCTTTATTCCTAGTCTCTCTTGTCACAAGAACCTTTATTCCCAATTTTATCCCTCCTTCCACCAAGCCAATGCCCAAATTCCAATTAAAATAGAATATGAAGGGGTTCATTACCAAAAGTAACAACCCTTTACTTTTACATCATAAATTTTGGTTATTAAACAACCAAAAAATAACTAATTACTATTACTTTTCACTTTTTGTTCTTATTTTCAAGAACTCTTATTTTATTTATTATAAGGAGAAATTTGTATGTGACATTTTCCCTTCCTTGAATCGATGATGTACTCATCATCCTTGACCCCATATCCATAGAAATGTTTTGTATGAGATAGCATTTTGAAAATTAGATATATTGTAAAAATATTCAACTTCTTCTTATTCTTTTTCTTGAACATCATCATGAAACCTAGTGGGTTAGCTTGAGTTGTTGAGAGTTGTTTCTTGTAAGCAAGATGTCTCAGGGTCAAATCCCTTTGTGGTTATGCATATATTGTAATAGGGCCTCATTCAATGACCCCACTAGGCTAGGCTCCATAATCATATCTGGTGGGTTCACCCATAGTTCAAAAGATGGGATTCCCTGTGTTCTCCATATTTCAAGGGGGTTTTATGTGGATGCAGAAAGAACCGATATTGGATGTCGTGAACCAAATGAAAAAGAATTCATATATCAACAAACATCCATAAATTAGTATGAGATCAAACAAAATCTAATGATAACATAAATTTAGCAAGTTATATTTCAAAAGTTGACATTGAGCGATGTTAGTCACAACATGTCTCTTGTATTAACAAGTTGAATGTCTCCAAGTTTGAAATTACTAAAAATAATTTGATATAATTTTCCATTTATAAGTTTTTTTTGGTTATATATCTTAAATCTTGGAAAATATACACTTCACATAAATTCCATATCACACTGCTTACCACAATAAGAGTTCTATTCAGTAGATATATCTAGTTCATATCACACATGATGTATTAAGTAGAAAACATATGTTTTGTGAATTTCATAAATCATACCAATTAAAAAAATTTGATAATTATTTGTATACTTCAAATAAATAAATCACATATAACGTATCATTATTAAAATTTCAAAACATAATCATACCACTCTTTACCATAATATGGTACTACCAGACCTCATGACATTACCATTTAGTGTAGTATGACTATAATAGAATATTCTATCATAACTACTTATATCCATTTCCTTTTAGGATCTGAGCATAACCTCAAGTACTATGTTGTTCACATGGACTCAACAATTAATAACAACATAATCATCGTATTAATTCCTTGATTTAAATGTGTCTATCATCACAAAATTATCTTATTGAAATGCATCAAAATAATTATTTGTAAGTAACTGGCAAACATGCACAAAAGAATTGAACATTGAGTACTGAGATGAAACTTGCTTTTAAATTCCAATTGCATTTAACTTTATTAATGCTATATTTAAAGATCATGTGATCAATTATCACATCATGCAAGTTATCACATGATTCCCCAACACTATAGAGATCAACAAGTACAATGAATTTTATATCCAACATCTCCATCACTCGTTCCACTATTTAAAACACCTCCATTTTAGCTAATATGTCAATCAAGATAATATAGACCCTTTTACTATTATGCTCCCTCATGAAATTATTTTCTAGTCATAGCAAGGAGGATCATGGACATGGTATGACTAGAAAACTATTGAGTACTGGTGCAACTATTTTGATTTTCTCAACAAAGATACATTAGCAAAGCTAGCAAGTTGTAGATCCATAACATTACAACTTAGTTTGGATTATAACATCCTATGAAAATGATATTTCTTATGGCATCACAATCAAATTGGTATTAGTACCATGCCTACAGTATTAGATCCCATGGTGCATAATCTTAGCAAAATCCTTATATATTAACATGATTTTGACATAACATTACTTCTATTTTTTTTTTACAACATAATATTCGCACAACTCTCAACCCTTGTACCTCTTTAAAAGGTGAGAGTGGTTAGCTCTTTTTAAAAGAAAATTATGAGTAGAGGATAATAACCTGAGTCCATATTAAATTTAAATTCCTTACACTTGATAAACCAAACACATAATTCCATATCCTTAACTAATCTAATACAATCTCAAATTGGAATTTCTCTATAAATTTGACATAGTCTAGAAATTGGAAAATAAATTTGTATTTCACAATTGAAATAATTTCTTTATAGAAAAAATGCGATTATGATTTATATTTGTAGGTGGTGTAACCATAAAAAGAGAGCCATGTTTAACATAGGTTCCCTGATGGTAACGACAAATAGAGTTCAGACAATGCCAATCTTTAAAGAGTTCAGATAGTGCCAATCCTATACAGCTTAGATAGTGCCAATATTATACAACCCACTAAGATAATAAAAAAAATACCAAAGACTTCTAGCTAAACACTAATATCAGCAAACAGACACAGGATATCCAAAAAACAAGATCCTAAAAGACTAAAATTCATTTAGCTTTCTCTCCATAGCAAGAAGATGAACCTGAAAAGTTCGCCACTTCCATCTTTGCCACTTTCAATTCCAGCTTCTAGCACTTAATTTCCAATTATTCCAGCATCCCTGTCAATGCATTTTCAGTGTGCGAAATCGACCGGGAAAATTCCTTCCTCAGGTAAGCCATGTCCCTGTCAACGTTTTCCAGCCACCAACCTCCCTCTAAATTGATCTTTCTTAGGTACCTGTTCATCTTCCTGATCTTCTTCTTAATCTCCCGGATATCTGTCTCTATGAACTGGGCAAACAGGGAAGAGCCGATGGAGTCATAGGATGCCGAGGACGCTTCCATGGTGTAAGTAACAGTCTCAACACTAAAAAATCCCACAAATTCATTGCTGATGCAGACGAACTCAAGCATAAAACAACGTCCATTCCTCTTGTCATGCATAATAACCTTGCCACCCAAATCACTCCAAAAATATATGATTTCTTGAGAATCCTCGTTTGATTTCACATAAGGTAGACGAGACATATTTCCTTTTGCGAGATGGGAACGGTCCTGCTCGACCATACAAGTATTTAAAACAAACATCAATTCCCTGTACTTGCACACGTGTCTTGTCCTTTCCTGGAAATTCTCCATGGGGTGGAGGCATTCGCCACTTGGGAATGCACTGACATATGCCGCAAAGGAGATTTATACCCCATGGTCAAGGCCAAGGTCCTATGGGGGTTGGCATAAAGTGTTGGCCCCATCTATCAACAAAATTCCAAAACCAAGGGTGCAGCCAATGTTTATAGCTAGGTCCAATTTACTTTTGTGCTTCCTTATGATGTGGAAGAAATTGACTTTGCGAAAAGAATTGACCAAGGCTTGAATTTTTCTAATCAGCTGACGGAGTTGCATTTAGGATGGGAGAGTATTTTCAACAAGGGCTTGAATTATTATTCGCGAGTCTCCCAACACTATAATTTCATTAATTCCCCAACTCCTTGCAATATGAAGTCACTGCCAGAGGGCCGGTTCTTCTGCTACATTATTCGTTTCCCTTCCAAGCCCCCAAGATAAATTTGATTCCAGCTTTCCATCCGAGGTGATGAAAACTCCACCCCCCTTGCCGCCCCAATTTCACAATTGAAATAATTAATTCACACTTGGGAAATAATTAGTTCATAGTTGGAAAATAATTAGTCCCAATTGAAACAAGGGACTTATCCCTAAACCATATATTTAGGTCAATGATAATTAAAAATCTAAAAGGTATATTTGGATATTAAGACAACTTAATGATATCTTCAAGCATAAATTAAGAATCTAAATGTCACATATAAATACCTACATGTTATAATTATAGATATACATAGTGTACTTAGGAATATACATAGGTTAATTATATGCATTAACCATGTTTATTATATTTCTTATGAATTTGTGTTGACAGGAATATTGAGTAATGGTTTTAATAGTTTGAAATTTGAAATTATTTTTATTGAACATGAAATTAGACTACTAAAAATAAGCTTGAATTTTTTTTTTTATTGCATCATTAAATGAAATTCATTGTCACTTCCCCTAATACTAATCCACAAAGACAAAACATACATCTTTCTCTACTACTATGAATACATAGAAAACAAAGATTAGACCTTTTAACGAGTAAAAACATGACCATAATACTATGTTCCAGATATTTATACAGTAAAATCACTAAATAATTAACTTGACCCATAAAATCACATGTAACTAATTAAGTAATAAATCATAAAATCATATTTAAATAATTCAAAATTATTCTTAAAAACTTTAAAAACTCTAACCTTAAAGAAACTCTATCGTTTATACATTTCTTTAATCTTTTTAAGATATATAATATATTTTGTGAAAACCTGCCAAATAATTTTATTGTAAGTTTTGGATAATAAAATGTTCCATACAATTTGGTTCTTTTTGTTCGTTCTCTTTATATTAAAACAAGCGGGGCTGCTAAAGGAAGCAAGTCCCTGCCTTTAGCATTAGAGAATATTATGTAGATTGCGCCATGCGGCTTCATGTTCACAGTTGAGTTTTCCACTAGATAATGGTATAAATAATGTTAATCTAGTCGGAGTCGGGACCAAAAAGTTAAATAAGTTCGATTTTTTTAGTTGGGAAAGAAATGGTGTCATAAAAAGATAAATTTCGGTTGATGTGTTGATTGAACATTACGAAAGCTAGATTGAGAGTATTTAAAATACAAATGTTAATATATAAATTTGACTTTGACTTGGTGCTCAAATTAAATAAGTGATGACAACACAACTTGTTAATGTAATTTAATTGAGATTAAGAATGAAAAAAAGTTGAATTAAAAAGTCATCAAGAGTTTTATGCATATGGATATACTAAAACATATGTTCTTAAGAATTGAATTTTTCAAGTTATACATTAAAGTCAACTTAATTGCATGCGAAAAAAAAGTTATATTGAAACCATATATAACACTAAATATGTGCAAATTTATGTATCAAAAAATTATTTATTAAAGTCGACTTAATTGAAATGTCGATAATGTTAAAAAGTTGGTGTGAGTCTTTTTAAGTTATATATAAATAAAATAATATATGAGATGAAGGAGCACTACTATATTTTCAATCTTGCTGACAGATGTAAAGGCGTTGGTCATATGACTGCACCTATCGTCAAATGCGGAAGACTGAGTACAGCCGCGTCCATTGAAAGGAGATATTATTTATGTTTTGGAAACTGAGATTGTTTTCTTCCTGCTATAGTGGTCCCGCGTAACGTTAAAAAATATGCATTAAGATCAAGATGCCATTCATTAATTTGTAGCCTACATGCACTTTCCACTTGCCAGATGACACCACGCCAGGACCAACGCTTGCCATCACCCAACACCACTACCACAACATGCATTCATGCCACGAACGCAAGATGCATTGTTTCCATTCAAGAGAGAAATTACTTTCACCAGATCCTACGCTAAGCTTCTTGTTTTTCTGGAAGTAATTTTTTTCTAGACCTGAAGGGATGATATAGGTCATGGATGGAGCATTACCTAAATTCCAATTTGAACTGTGTTACATAAATTCCAATTTGAACAGGGATGCACCTCCTGTGATGCCATCTGGTGATGCCAATTAATGTTGAAGAAGATTATGCGAATGAAGATATTCTTGGTAGCGTGCTATCAACAACATTACCTAAATTCCAATTTGAACAAGGATGCACCTCTGGTGATGCCAATTGATGTTGTAGAAGATTTTGCTAATGAAGATATTCTTGGTAGCGTGCTGTCAAGAGAGAAAATGATTCTGCCTCAACTTATCTAAGGATAACTCACCTGAGTGACAATTTTAGTCCCCAAACCGTATATATTTTTTCAGAGCTTTGGATGGAGGTACAGGCACCTGCATTATAGGTATTCTCTTGGCCAAATCCATAGAAGTTGCCACGATTTCTCTGATGACAGATTTTTCAAAATACTATATGGAGTTAAATGTTTTGGGCTTTCTCAGTGAGAAGAACATATTAGTGACGGGGTCGACTGGTTTTCTGGGAAAAAGTATTTCAAGAATATTGTTATTCTTATAAAAAATACATATATTTGTTTTCCATGATGAAGTTAAAGGTTGTTCACTTGTTGTAGTTTTTGTCCAGAAAATATTACTTTCCGTGTTTTTGTTTTGGTTAGGGCCAAAGATGCTGAATCCGCCAAATTCAGATTTAAAATGCAGGTAAGAATGACAGCTTATGAGACTCGAGTTGTTCAAAGTTTTGAAGGAACAACACGGAGACAACTTTGAAAGCTTCCATATTCCAAAAATTTGTTCTTATGCTACACTAACACCCATATTATTTTTCTGCAATTTTGTATTCCAAAAAGTTTTTCTTCAGCAACAGTAAAACCCATATTTTTTTCCTGCAATTTTGTATTCCAAAAGATGTTCTTTTGCTACAGTAAAACCCATTTTTTTCTGCAATTGAAGATGTAAAATGAAATTTTTTTTTCAAGTAGATGCAAAATGAAAATTTGGATGAAATATGTGTAACTAAAATTATTCATATATAAATGAATTTAGTATGTTTTTTAGAGGTAATTAGTGGGAAATGAAGCACCAGTTCTTGCAGGGCTAATGACAATCCTGGAGATGTTGAGATCGAATCTAGTAGGCTTAACTGTACCTTTCCATGGAAATCTACATGCAGGGGCATGCGAATGTTTGGAGCAATCCCACAAGGCCAGCCCTAAACAAAAGGAAATAGAAGATGCCCTTTGCCAAGCGAAGAATTTGTATGCCCGAAATGGAAAGTATGAAATTTCAGACTTCTTACTAGGCTTCTTCCCTTCTCTGGAGGTCACTAATTGTGTTGGGCCCGTAGCTATTATGTAGCCATTAAGATGAGCGAAAACGGTCACCGCCGAGGGCTCTATGATACCTGAGAAATAAGCACCGGGAAGCTTTTTCTGGTAAGCAATGCAGTTTCTATTGCTTATGAGGATGACCGTAGCACGTCTCCCACTGTTTTCAATGTAGACCACGAGGAAGAATGAATAGTGCATAAGACTTAAGAGTATGTTGTCACTGCCATTAAATCACAAAAGTTGCTCTGGTAAATTTGCAGTTTAACTAGTTCCTTGGAGATCAACAACCTGGATAGACTTGTTTCGGATGGATGGCCATATGTCTTGAAGCCGAGAAGAATAAAATGCTTCTATTTCCGAGTTTCCTGGTAGCAATGGTGAATGTAGTCCCATAGAACATAGCTTCGACACTAAATCTGCAGAGGTTCAGGATTTTCAAAATGCAAACTCAGAAAACTCCCTGAGAAGGTGAATTTAAGGTATGCAGATTCAAGTGGAGTTAAAGTGGAGTTAATCTGCATGAAGCCAATGAGGCGGTGGGGTGGTGCATGAGCACGGAAAGGCGGTTGGGCGGTGGCTACCTGACAGTTGGAATGTGGAATGTAATGCCCCTCTTATACCTAGGTGACAATGTGTGCAAAAATTTTGTTTTTATTTTATTTTTACACTGTTTATACTATTACTATAGAGGAGTCGAATCTGTTAGCAGCAACCTTGATAATAAAATTTCATGCACATGTAAAACAATCCTTGAGAATTGTTTTTAACGTAATTCACAACATGCCATCATCGTAGTGTGCAAACCATAAATTAGTAAGTTAATAGTAACATTTTTAATTGTCTTTTTACAATATTACCTTCCTGTACAAAATAAGGATTAAGGAGCAATCTTTCCTAAAGAGTCATTCTTAGATTCAATTCATACATAATAAGATTTTCTACAATTTCCTCATCATGAGAACAATGAAAAGGTAATATACCAAAAGCACCTAAGATTACAATTGTTAAGGACACTCAACTTGTGACATCTCGAATGAACTGAAATTTATCCTTAGAAGGAATATGAAACTGTTTTTCTCTACTTCATGAAGACTTAGTTACACCCATTGGATTAAGCTCATTCTTACATTGTTTGACCATAAATACATCCTCAAGGAATACCAAATGATAACATGCATATTCTTTATTTTTATTTTTCATGTGATTCTTATGCTCCTTTGCAAAACTCCTAAACCAACTTAAGTCATAAGGGAATTTCATACTACAAACCACAAGAAGGAACAGGAGAATATTATCATTACATCCACATGCCACTTACTTTATACTCAGACTACACAGGAACATAAACAAGTGCATAAAAGTTATGCCCATTTACAGTCAGCTTGAGTCCATTTATTGCAGGATGACTCAACCATTACTCCTATACACCCACAATAGCCGCAGTTAACAAAGGCATGATAGGTATGATGTCTTACTCACATAATGATATACCAACAAGCTTTATATTATGCATGAATAAAAACCATAACACCAAACTTATAGTGTTTACCGAGCAATCCAAGTGCAAGCAACAGGCGAAGGGACAAAAATATCCGAGGCGGCTGTCAAGATACAACAGGAATTAGACAGTTACAGGATAGGATAAAATAATCGAATGCATATATACTGTATAGTGCCCTACCATACTTTCATCGTCCGCATCCTCCTGCACTTCACAACTTAGCATTAATTATTCAACTATTCAAAGAGAGAATATAAACTTATTTTATAAATGCAGCGAGCCACTTTAACGACTACCACTAATAATTAGAAAATAAAACCAAATTAAAACTTCATTTTCTACGTTAAAAGACTAGACCGACTGAAAGCTCGACTTTGACTTTCCACCCAACCAACTGACTCTATCTAGTGTGCATTATTCCTCCTAGAGTCCCCTCGAGCTTGGGCCACAAACCCACTAAGGTAAGGTACAAGGCTAGAAACCCTTCCCAAGTTCAATACTGAAAGTTCGACCGTTCGGATACAAAACATACTGCCCAAATACACTTAATGTAGCACATGAGAAGATAGTGTATACCCAAAAATGTTTATTTTTATAATTTCAATCACCCAACTTTCCTTGAAAGCTTTCCCCATGGGTCACTTAACAACACTAAGAAAACCCTGTTATAACTACTTACTCAATCTATCAGGTGTAGTTTGAAACTCCATTAAAGTTTACCATATCCCAAATTACAAACGGTAGTCATTATCCAGAATAATCACAAAAAGGTTTACTAATTAGTGGAATCCATCCATCCCTTCTTGGTATCAGAGCTACAATTGTATTTGTTTTCTAGCTATAGTAAGACAACAATATGGTATGGTATGAATAAGTGATATAAAAGTATATATTTTACCTTTATTTAACAGTCAGCAATCTTTACAAACTAAATAATCAGTTGTGTCTATAAACATTCACCAACCACTGGCTGTGCTAGTTAATAGTTAATAGCTGATGCAATTGGACTGGTTTGATGCATAGTACATCTACTAATTATATTATGGTGATATTTTTCATTGACAGTGTTGGCGCACACCGCCTTAAGAATATCTGTATAACCTTTCTATCGTGCTGTGAAGCAAAACTGAGAATTGTGTAACTATAAGATCAAATCCTATCAGCTTCGTCCTAGTATTACTATTATTTTCCAATCTTAGTCTTGGTATTATTATGATCATATCCTCTATCAGCTTCGTCTTAGTATTACTGCAACTTTCCAATCCTTGAACAAATTTGTTAAAATGTTATGCCTGATGATTAAGTACAGCCGTTTCTTTCTTGGTCACTGCAGATGCTTACAGTGCCTGCAAGAACTGAATCAGGAATATTACCTTCTCAAGGACAAGCTGGAGCTTCTATTAGGGCTTGAGCAACAAATCAGACGAGCTGGTGGAACCATATCCCTAGCATTTTAAACCTAATCATCTCATCAATGGCTTGAGCGCCCTCCAAACTGTTTTTGAGTTTCATAGCAATAGAATAAGAGATACAAAGCTCTTTTTTTTTATTATTACAAATATTATCATAGCGATAGTATATAAGGGATTTCAGGTTGACTTAAAGATAAAGAAACAAATAACATGCAAGCATATTTCTGGATCTGCCATCGAAATCGGTGAATACAAAACAAGTTGCAAAAGGTTAACCATTCATAGCATTTTCGAGGGTTGAGATTGCCCAAATTCTTGGATTGATCATCTCATATCTCATACAATATCTAGAATTCAACTGCGTATTACTTAGGATGGGGATCACACAAAAACATGGATCTTTCGGATCTTATCTCATAATCCATATCATAATGCAAAGGAAAACACTTATATAGAGCTTGGAACTTTACTATCTGGATAGGTAACAAATTCCAAATCAAAGCCAAAATGTAATACAATCTTTCCAAAACCATGCAGAATTACCATGTAGCCACTGGTTATCATTCCAGATAACTCATCGAAGAACTTCATATCTAAACATGCAATTGATATAAAGAAAAACTACTTCCTACTCAGTATGGTGTTAACAACGATGGGTCTATTCAAAGTTTGCATTCAGAATTGAATTTACCAAATCGTCTCATATTCATGAACTAAAGGTCCAAGTCTGCGATGGATCTATTCAACATTTCACCCAACAAAATAGCGATGGATCTACTCGAAGTTGAACTTAGAAGGAAATGAACTTAGGAAAGAAATCCACGATTTATATCAAATTATAGATCCAACATGCAGTGGGTAAAATACCAGGGTTACACTCAGCAAAAAGGAGGATCTATTCAGAGTTTAAAAATAAGAAAACATCAACGATTTAAATACTCAAATCACCTATCTAACATGTGATGGGTAAAATACAAGGGTTACGCTCAGCAAAAAGGAGGATCTATTTAGAGTTTAAAAATAAGAAAGCATCAACGATTTATATCCATGCTAACACAGATACAAAACTGCAATGGGTAAAACAATGTTTACACTCAACAAAAAATAGGTTCTTCATATCATAAACACAACGACCTCCAGCCATTCGTAGGGGATTTCATAATTAAATGGATCTGGAAATAAATTTACAAGCGAACTTCCAGAAACCGTGGAGGATCTCACAAATATGGTTGCTTTTACCAACTTTTGAAGGAAACACCAATCATAATCTTAGCTAAAATTCCATAACTATATCATAAACTCGTCCAATCAAATGAGTTAGTGGAAAATACCATATTCATACAAGAATTCCCATCTGATTGCATATGTTTTCGACTGCTCTGTGAATATTCTTCCTCCTCAGTGGGAACGCATTCCAAATATGAACGACCACCTCATAGCCAAGAGAAGCGAAGGAGGTATGGGAAATATTCACAGTGTTACTGG
This sequence comes from Pseudotsuga menziesii, assembly GCA_001517045.1. Lineage (NCBI taxonomy): Eukaryota > Viridiplantae > Streptophyta > Pinopsida > Pinales > Pinaceae > Pseudotsuga > Pseudotsuga menziesii. Next base: position 472,795 of record LPNX010427697.1, read on the forward strand.
TCGAAGGCTTAGCGATCCAATGCTGAAGGGAAAAGCAAGGCTGAGAGGGTCGATAGCTCCCAGCTCTACACACAGTCCAAACACTGTATAATGACCAAACCCTAAGGCTCACTAGGGTTAAACCCCCTTTTTTTCTAGCTGGAAAACACCCAAAATAAATAACGAGAGGAGGAAAGATTCTCTTTCCCTCCGCACAACGTTCCATTAAAATAAGGCATTGCATAAGCCACTTATTTGCTGTTTGCAGGTTTCCCAAAAAACTACTAAAGGTGCAGAAAATATCTTGTCAGGATTCCTCCAAACAGGCAGTAAAATTAGCTTCCACGATTTTAAGGAAAAATCACCGCATTTTTATGCCTTGCATGCATTTTCCTTTTAACTATTTTACCTTTCCCATTTTTAATTATGTTAACCCTTTTTAAAAGTGGATAGCGCATGGGAAAAGTGGGACATTCTCATTTTTTATAATTCTAAGGTTCTCATATGGAAACTACACATTACCACATTATTTACATATAAAAATAATGTCCTATTCTATATCTATATACATATAGCATAATATGAAGCTCCTTTCAAACAACGATTAATATATGATTTATTACCATATTGTCGTTTAACTTCCTTTTAAATCAATTAATGGGACTAATCTCCACTTCATATTCTCCATGTTCTCCCTGTTAATAATTTTTTTTTTTTTGGGTGGACAACAACATAGAATCATTCCATGTGCATTTGGTTGGGTTGGGAGTAAACCTTAAAAGCTCCTAATCACACATCATTTTGCGGGTTCATCTGAATCATCTCATCGGATATATCAAATGGAGATTATCTTATTCCTGAACATATGAAGGGAAAAGATTATGATTTCTCAGTTCCCCTTTTTCAGAAAGCTATTTCCCCCTACTGGGTTTGTTGCCAAATGTCGTTTTAGTCGTTCGAAGCTTTCAGTCGTTAACCCTATCAATTATAACCATAACTTGACAGAGGTTTATAGTGGATACTTACAGTGATGTTTACTTACACTGTGAGCTCTAGGTTGAGGTGGCGAGGGATGTTACATCTTCTCCCCCTTGAATTAACACCGTCCTCAGTGTTCCCAATTTTCCCCGCGTTGTCTCCTTTTCTTCTTCAGGTTCTTAATGCTTGCTTTTATATTCTTTAGTCCCTCTTGAAAAGTGGGAGTAGGTCACCAAACCTGCATTTTAAGCATATATATGCATGTCTACTACATCGACATTGTTAACAATGTAAAAGTCAGGAATCTAACACCATACAATTTTCATAACATGTCAGTTATATTGCCAATAAGGAAACATATAGATACCATTTTACCTGTATTGCACTTTCCATTACTTTATTTTCAAGTCATAAGTTTATTGTTTAGTTATTACTTATTTACAACCTTATAGTTTAATAATTTCTTTTGTTTCTCCAGGTGATATCAAGGGTGCCATGATCGTCTTCATGCCCTTCAAATATCTCGCTTTCCGTGGTGGGGAGTTAGTGCGATGGCTGAGGCCATGTTAACTCAGTCCAATCCACGCTGTAGAGAGACTCATGGTTACTGAGGAATGAGGCCTACACCTCATTGCGCACCCCTCAGTTAATCCTCGTGAGTGACTGAGTCCGTGGCCTACCCTCACGGCAGCATGCCTCTTGCAAGTAAAATCCTCTCTTTCTTTTCAACCTGCCGCATGGAAAATATGTGCTAACCATACCGGTACTTTCTTCCCCAAGGACCCCCGAGCTGAATGGGGTTGCAGGAAGAAATACCCAAGCACGATCAGAGTGTGTAGAATCACTAAGGGCCTCCCAACCCTATTCACACCTGATGAACCAAACTCTCTACAACCACCATCTGCCTCTGCCTTTATCCGTCCAACATTAGGGTAAAAAGCATCCCATATCCAATCTTCTAATTTAGGATTTCTTTACTTAATTATTCTTAAATTCCATTCCTAGATTTTTACTTTTTGATTTGCTATTTTTGTGTGTGCAATGTGTTAATATTTAGAATCTTCTTTTATTTTGTTTATCATGATTTCTTTTTATTTTTATTTTTATTTTTATGTCATAATTTTGCACTGTAGCCCAAGTTCATAAGCAAATCTACTTTCATGTCCTTGAAAGATTTGTTTCATACCTTGCGATAATGTAATAGTCTCCATGTTTGCACAGCCTGATTTCCTAGGCTTCTCTTGGATGCCCGATATTACATTGCATCTAACCACAACCTTTCCATTTGGTTCCTGCATTCACTTAGCACTCATTCAATAGTTAATGGAATCTAATTGGATATTCTTTAAGAAAACCATATTCTACTTTATAACAGATCGCAACATAGCATCTTATATCCTCATTCACCATTGTTTCTAAAGCAAAGCGATAGCAATTCCAGGATAATTTTTTACCTCATGTTCATGTTCATTAGCAGCCAGTTCAACTATTAATGTGAGCCCTAAAGGTTGCTTCTGAAATAAATTTATTTGTCTTGTGTGCATTTATGCAGACTTCCATATCTTTGCCAAAAATTTTGTGCAACTCAAAAGGAGAAGATACACTTGCCTTAATCATGGATAAAACATCTTCAAAATAAACAAAATATCATCATAGCTATGTACTTACCTCGTTGGGCCTCACCTTGAAGTGGACAGCCTATTCCTACATAAATACAAGGTCAACCAATACATAATTACTTGAAGTTGCTGCATTTTAGAGTACTTGTGTTGTAGATTCCTGTTATCTCAAGCCAACTTGATCGTCAATTTAAAAAACAAAATAGGTAGAATCATTTTTGAACCCAATAGGCCCGAGAGTTTTGACCTATGCTCTGATACCATATGTAATGCCCCTATTATACCTAGGTGCCAATGTGTGCAGAAATTTTGTTTTTATTTTATTTTTACACTGTTTATACTATTACTACAAAGGAGTCGAATCTGTTAGTAGCAACCTTGATAAGAAAATTTCATGCACATGTAAAACAATCCTTGAGAATTGTTTTTAACGTAATTCACAACATGCCATCATCATAGTGTGCAAACCATAAATTAGTAACTTAATAGTAACATTTTTAATTGTCTTTTTACAATATTACCTTCCTGTACAAAATAAGGATTAAGGAGCAATCTTTCCTAAAGAGTCATTCTTAGATTGAATTCATACATAATAAGATTTTCTACAACTTCCTCATCATGAGAACAATGAAAAGGTAATATACCAAAAGCACCTAAGATAACAATTGTTAAGGACACTCAACTTGTGACATCCCGAATGAACTAAAATTTATCCTTAGAAGGAATATGAAACTGTTTTTCTCTACTTCATGAAGACTTAGTTACACCCATTGGATTAAGCTCATTCTTACATTGTTTGACCATAAATACATCCTCAAGGAATGCCAAATGATAACATGCATATTCTTTATTTTATTTTTTCATGTGATTCTTATGCTACTTTGCAAAACTCCTAAACCAACTTAAGTCATAAGGGCATTTCATACTACAAACCACAAGAAGGAATAGGAGAATATTATCATTACATCCACATGCCACTTAGTTTATACTCAGACTACACAGGAACATAAACAAGTGCATAAAAGTTATGCCCATTTACAGTCAACTTGAGTCCATTTATCGCAGGATGACTCAACCATTACTCCTATACACCCACAATAGCTGCAATTAACAAAGGCATGATAGGTATGATGTCTTACTCACATAATGATATACCAACAAGCTTTAAATTATGCATGAATAAAAACCATAACACCAAACTTATAGTGTTTACCGAGCAATCCAAGTGCAAGCAACAGGCGAAGGGACAAAAATCTCCGAGGCGGCTGTCAAGATACAACAGGAAATAGACAGTTACAGAATAGGATAAAAATCGAATGCATATATACTATATAGTGCCCTACCATACTTTCATCGTCCGCATCCTCCTACACTTCACAACTTAGCATTAATTATTCAACTATTCAAAGAGAGAATATAAACTTATTTTATAAATGCAGCTAGCCACCTTAACGACTAACACTAATAATTAGAAAATAAAACCAAATTAAAACTTCATTTTCTACGTTAAAAGACTAGACCGACTGAAAGCTCGACTTCGAATTTCCACCCAACCAACTGACTCTATCTAGCGTGCATTATTCCGCCTAGAGTCCCCCCGAGCTTGGGAGACAAACCCACTAAGGTAAGGTACAAGGCTAGAAACCCTTCCCAAGTTCAATATTAAAAGTTCGACCGTTCGGCTACAAAACATACTGCCCAAATACACTTAATGTAGCACATGAGAAGATAGTGTCTACCCAAAAATGTTTATTTTTATAATTTCAATCACCCAACTTTCCTTGAAAGCTTTCCCCATGGGTCACTTAACAACACTAAGGACAACCTGTTATAACTACTTACTCAATCTATCAGGTGTAGTTTGAAACTCCATTAAAGTTTACCATATCCCAAATTACAAACGGTAGTCATTATCCAGAATAATCACAAAAAGGTTTACTAATTAGTGGAATCCATCCATCCCTTCTTGGTATCAGAGCTACAATTGTATTTGTTTTGTAGCTATAGTAAGACAACAATCTGGTATGGTATGAATAAGTGATATAAAAGTATATATTTTACCTTTATTTAACAATCAGCAATCTTTACAAACTAAATAATCGGTTGTGTCTATAAACATTCACCAACCACTGGCTGTGCTAGTTAATAGTTAATAACTGATGCAATTGGAATGGTTTGATGCATAGTACATCTACTAATTATATTATGGTGGTCTTTTTCATTGACAGTGTTGGCGCACACCGCCTTAAGAATATTTGCATAACCTTTCTATCGTGCTGTGAAGCAAAACTGAGAATTGTGTAACTATAAGATCAAATCCTATCAGCTTCATCCTAGTATTGCTATTATTTTCCAATCTTAGTCTTGGTATTATTATGATCATATCCTCTATTAGCTTCGTCTTAGTATTGCTGCGATTTTCCAATCCTTGAACAAATTTGTTAAAATGTTATGCCTGATGATTAAGTACAGCCGTTTCTTTCTTGGTCACTGTAGATGCTTACAGTGCCTACAAGAACTGAATCGGGAATATTACCTTCTCAAGGACAAGCTGGAGCTTCTATTAGGGCTTGAGCAACAAATCAGACGAGCTGGTGGAACCATATCCCTGGCATTTTAAACCTAATCATCTCATCAATGGCTTGAGCGCCCTCCAAACTGTTTTTGAGTTTCATAGCGATAGAATAAGAGATACAAACCTCTCTTTTTTTTTAATTACAAATATTATCATAGCAATAGTATATAAGGGATTTCAGGTTGACTTAAAGATAAAGAAACAAATAACATGCAAGCGTATTTCTGGATCTACCATCGAAATCGGTGAATACAAAACAGGTTGCAAAAGGTTAACCATTCATAGCATTTTCAAGGGTTGAGATTGCCCAAATTCCTGGATTGATCCTCTCATATCTCATACAATACTAGAATTCAACTGCGTATTACTTAGGATGAGGATCACACAAAAACATGGATCTTTCGGATCTTATCTCATAATCCATATCATAATGCAAAGGAAAACACTTATATAGAGCTTGGAACTCTACTATCTGGATAGGTAACAAATTCCAAATCAAAACCAAAATGTAATACAATATTTTCGAAACCACACAGAATTACCATGTAGCCACTGGTTATCGTTCCAGATAACTCATCGAAGATCTTCATATCTAAACATGCAATTGATATAAAGAAAAACTACTTCCTATTCAGAATTGAATTTACCAAATTGTCTCATATTCATGAACTAAAGGTCCAACTCTACGATGGATCTATTCAACATTTCACCCAAAAAAATAGCGATGGATCTACTCGAAGTTGAACTTAGAAGGAAATGAACTTAGGAAAGAAATCCACGATTTATATCAAATTATAGATCCAACATGCAGTGGGTAAAATACCAGGGTTACACTCGGCACAAAGGAGGATCTATTCAGAGTTTAAAAAAAGGAAACACCAACGATTTAAATACTCAAATCACCTATCTAACATGTGATGGGTAAAATATAGGGGTTACGCTCAGCAAAATGGAGGATCTATTTAGAGTTTAAAAATAAGAAAGCATCAACGATTTATATCCATGCTAACACAGATACAAAACTGCAATGGGTAAAACAATGTTTACACTCAACAAAAAATAGGTTCTTCATATCATAAACACAGCGACCTCTAGCCATTTGTAGGGGATTTCATAATTAAATGGATCTGGAAATAAATTTACAAGCGAACTTCCAGAAACCGTGGAGGATCTCACAAATATGGTTGCTTTTACCAACTTTTGAAGGAAACACCAATCATAATCTTAGCTAAAATTCCATAACTATATCATAAACTCATCCAATCAAATGAGTTAGTGGAAAATACCATATTCATACAAGAATTCCCATCTGATTGCATATGTTTTCGACTGCTCTGTGAATATTCTTCCTCCTCAGTGGGAACGCATTCCAAATATGAACGACCACCTCATAGCCAAGAGAAGCGAAGGAGGCATGGGAAATATTCACAGTGTTACTGGTCGAAGGCTTAGCGATCCAATGTTGAAGGGAAAAGCAAGGCTTAGAGGGTCGATAGCTCCCAGCTCTACACACAGTCCAAACACTGTATAATGACCAAACCCTAAGGCTCACTAGGGTTAAACCCCCTTTTTTCTAGCTGGAAAACACCCAAAATAAATAACGAGAGGAGGAAAGATTCTCTTTCCCTCCGCACAACGTTCCCTTAAAATAAGGCGTTGCATAAGCCACTTATTTGTTGTTTGCAGGTTTCCCAAAAAACTACTAAAGGTGCAGAAAATATCTTGTCAGGATTCCTCCAAACAGGCAGTAAAATTAGCTTCCACGATTTTAAGGGAAAATCACCGCATTTTTATGCCTTGCATGCATTTTCCTTTTAACGATTTTACCTTTCCCATTTTTAATTATGTTAACCCTTTTTAAAAGTGGATAGCGCATAGGAAAATTGGGACATTCTCATTTTTTATAATTCTAAGGTTCTCATATGGAAACTACACATTACCACATTATTTCCATATAAAAATAATGTCCTATTCTATATCTATATACATATAGCATAATATGAAGCTCCTTTCAAACAACGATTAATATATGATTTATTACCATATCGTCATTTAACTTCCTTTTAAATCAATTAATGGGACTAATCTCCACTTCATATTCTCCATGTTCTCCCTATTAATAATTTTTTTTTTGGGTGGACAACAACATAGAATCATTCCATGTGCATTTGGTTGGGTTGGGAGTAAACCTTAAAAGCTCCTAATCACACATCATTTTGCGGGTTCATCTGAATCATCTCATCGGATATATCAAATGGAGATTATCTTATTCCTGAACATATGAAGGGAAAATATTATGATTTCTCAGTTCCCCTTTTTCGGAAAGCCCTTTCCCCCTAGTGGGTTTGTCACCAAATGTCGTTTTAGTTGTTCGAATCTTTCAGTCGTTAACCCTATCAATTATAAGCATAACTTGACAGAGGTTTATAGTGGATACTTACAGTGATGTTTACTTACACTATGAGCTCTAGGTCGAGGTGGCGAGGGATGTTACATGGAAAGGCGGTGGGGCGGTGGCTACGTGATAGTTGGAATGTGTGAAGGTGTAAATGAAAATAGTTTCATAACATTAAATGTTTTGAAGTAATGCTAAGTGACCCATAGCATTAGTTTAGTTGAATTCAGTTGAAGTAGGGGAACACGAAAAACTTAGGACATAAAGGCTAATAAAAATATCTTTGCCTTGAAAAGAGGCCAAATAAGATCTCCAATTTATTGATTGGTGGATGAAACGGTTGGTAGTTATTTGATTGGTTCATGAAAAGGTACCCTTGTTGATATAAGGCAGCTGGAAAGTAATGCCAGGCAGCTGGAAAGTAATGTTTACAACTTAGGACAATTTTTAAAACATATTTTGGTTGGCGTGCTGATTAATGAAAATGACGGCAAGCCGATTACAAGAGTCCCTGCTAGCCAGGCCAGAGACTAATAACATCTCTTCTTCCCTTTTAAAATTCTTAGGGTGTTAAAATTTGATATTTATATATTTCAATGGGTTGGAATCTCTAGAAAATCATGTATACATATATATATAGTAAATATAAGGGAATATTATAATTAAAAATATGAAAAGGAAATACATCATATGTAATGTCTTTACGTTAGGGTTAAGATGGATTGCAATAAAAAGGCAAGAGCATTTTAAGTATGCAATTTGTTTTCTAATGAATCTTTGCAAAATGATGTATCGCTTATAAAAATATTAAGAGCATTTTAAGTATGCAATTTGTTATTTAATGAATTTTTGTAAAATGATGGACCACTTATAAAAATATTTCAATTGATTTTTATGATCATGAATCTCCTCCATTCATAATCCATATCATTTCTTTTCCAATGTCACTATATTCTATTTATCAATTGTATTATATCATAATCCAATTTGTCCATTATTTATATGAGTTTTAAATAATTACTATATAATCCAATTTGTCCATTCTATTATTCATATGAGTTCTAAATAATTTCTATATGCTATTTATAAGTTCTAAATAATTTTTATATTCTATTTAAGACAAGTAACTATTTAACAATATGTATTAAGCCATTCTATTATTCATATACGTTCTAAATAATTTCTATATGCTATTTAGGACAAAGTAACGGTTTAACAACATGTATTAAGCACATATGTTTGCAAGCAAAAAGTTGATGATGAAATGCAACTAATGTCCAATGTGATGTATACATCAAAGTATGGAAAGGGAAAAGCACTTTAAAACATGGAAAAAGGAAAAACACTTTAAAACATGGAAATTGGAATAATTTACATAACTTGTTCATTCTACTTTAAAAAAATAAAATCTAAATAAATTATTATTATATTAAGAATGTGTTAGAACTCCAAAATCCATTTTAAAATATCTAGTGATGACCCTTTCAAAAAACGAAATCATTAAATTAAGTTAAAAAGCAATATTTTCTAGAACAACAACACCATATTACTATTTTCTATTATGGGCTCTCATAATAAATGCTACATGTTTTGTTGAGACAACTACAATGCTATTGAACGACAAGATATCATTTTTTTTTAAACAAAAACGGATATTTCTTTTTATGAAAAAAATTTGGGTCTGAAATAGCAATTGCTAAGTCAACCAATTACACACATGGTAGAATTTATACTACAAAACCTTCAAAGAATGAAGAAGGTTCTTACAATATCATACAAACTACTCCCAAAGTGATCACAGAATAAAGAATAGGTTGGAATGTACTAGGTTCTCCATTGAGACCGATCTTACCTTAAACCAAAATGCAAGCTTTATTAGCCAAGGCATTTGCACGTTTATTTGAATCCCGAAGAATATGGAAAGAGGCGACATATTCAAAATCACTTAATGAAATTCAGATTCTCTACAGGATTTTATTCAAGGTTGAGTTGTTGAATAGACTTTCTGAGTTTAGAAGTTTGATCACCAATTCCGAATCTCCAAAAAATTGAATTGAATTATACCCGATCTGAATTGCTATCTAGCACACCTTGAGGAGACTATAACTTTCTGCCTGATTGTTCGACATTTATCCTAACCCCCAGCCGAAGCAAAATTCAAACTGTCTATCAGGTGAGATAATCAAACCCCTTGCTCCGGCAGTCCCAAGATTTCCCTTGGATGCTCCATAAAAAAAATGGAAGCTAAAGAGGACTTCACCCACCAGGTTGAAAATTCTAACTCACTGCAGCATATTCTCTAAATATATGGGCTCACAGGTTTTGAGGAAATCATTTTTTTTATATATCTCCCAACTAACTCTTGTCAAACCATGAGTTTACTTCAGCCGACAACGATGAGAGAGGAATCTTAGTGCAAACGATTTCAACAATGAGTGATTTTATTTTTGTTGCCACACTCTAGGGAGACGATGACGCACAGTTCAAAATCATATCGTTACATGTTGTCCAAAGCTTCCACATAACGCACTTTAGAATATAATGCCACATTTTTCCAAACATATTTTTTAACATTTGGTTATGGAAATCGATCTTTCCAAAAGGGGATCTGATCTAGCCATGAAGCAAATAAAGAGACAACAAAAAATTGAAAGGGAGCAGAAGCAGACAGTCAATTGAGGACCAACTCTCACACTGATTGAGAAAACACACATTCAATAAAAGTATGTTCTGACGTTTCAATGACATCATTGCAAAGGCAACACCAAAATGGTCCATGGAACCCATGTTTACTCAAGTTTTCTCCTGTCAACGCCCTTTTATGCACAAGCATCCAGGTGAAGAAGTTCACCTTGGGAAGACAATAGGAAGACCATACAAATTTCCAGATCATAGGAGATAAGTTAGAGGCAAGGGGAGTTTGCAATTCGGAGAAGTCTTGAGCTTTTGAGTATTTTATAGAGTGACCCCAACCCCATTCATCTTTAGATAAGTAGTTAACTGGTGCTAATCATGATAAGGATAAAATCAGCAATTCCTGTTGGTGAAGAAGTTGCTTCGGGATCTCAGGAAAATACCAACCCACCCAATTCCCATCTCTATCCAAAATACAAATATCTGCCATCCTTAGAAGGCCTTTGTTTATTAACCATGAATTGATCTCATTCAGCGAATTGATAGTGGACAAATGCAGGTTTCCTAATATTTTATCATCCCATAATAAAATCCTTTTCCTATTTCCAGGGATTCTATAAAGCGGATGTTGAAATTGATCTATTCCTCTTCTGCATAAATTCCAAATTGCAGTTCCTGAAGGGATGTTGATTTTAAGTTTCTCAGAGAACCACCCTTTCGATATTTCCACCCAAATATCTTTCTTACCGAATGGTTTTTGTTTGCATACAACTACGAGATGAGCTTTCCTCCCAATGCTAAATTTTCCAATTTAGGATCTCTAATTTGCAATCCACCCTCAAAAGTGGGCCTTTTGAGAATATCCCAATGTACCAAGTGCATATTTTTCTCATTCCCTTTTCCACCCTCCAAAAGAAAATCTCAGAAAAGTTTGGAGATCTGAGCCAAGATGAACTTGGGGGCAAGAAACAGAGAGAACTAGAACATGGGAAGGGCTGAAAGGATAGCCTTAATCCAAATCAATTTACCAGCCTTAGTCAACCATTGACCACCCCAGGATACAATTTTTTCTTTAAGTTTATAGATCACTTCCAACCACATCGATGAAGGATTAGGTCCCTAGGTTAAAGGAAGGCTCAAATAAGTGATATTTTCCCACTTAGAAAAACCAGGAAATCCCAAGGAATGTGCAATTATAAGGAAAGACCATTGGTCAACATTCCATCCATAAACAACACTCTTATTCTTGTTAATCAAAGCTCCTAAAATTAGAAAAAAATTTAGCAAAATTTCATTGAAGGCCTAAGCAATGGATAAGGAATATCCTCCCAATAAGAGAGAATCATCAGCAAAAAGGGCGTGATTAATAGGATTCACACCACTAGCGATCTTGATGCCAAGGAGAGAACCTATAGCCATTTCAGCAGGAGGATTCCTACTTATAGATTCTACCATCAAAATATAAAGAAAAGGAGACAAGGGACACCCTTTACAGAGACCTCTTGAAGCTTGAAATAATTCTGATGGTATGCCATTGACAAGAGGCGCTATCCACGTCCTGTTTATGCAATCTTTAATTAAGGAAACAAAGTCTACACTAAAGCCAAAAGAGTCGAGAACTTGATAGAGAAAGGAAAGCTTGACCAGATCAAAGGCATTTTTCATATCTAACTTGATGATCATGCCTTTCTCCTTCCTTTGAGAGCTGGAATGAAGAGCTTCTTGAACATGGATCACATTATCTATCAAATGTCTTCCTTTAACAACCCCCCCTGGAGAGGAGAAATTAAATTTCCTAACAAAGGTTTCAATCTATTGGCTATGAGTTTGGACATGATTTTTTAAAAGGAATTACATAGCGAGATGGGATGAAATCTATCAAAAGAGGCTGGGTTAACATCCTTTGGAATCAAGGATAGGAAGGTAGAATTTGTGTTCCCTCCCACTTTGGCTTTTTTAAGAAAGGCTAAGATCATATAGAGAAGGTCAAATTTAATGATATTCCATCAAACTCTGAAGAAATGGATAGAGAATCCATTCAGACCGGGAGCTTTGTTCAGCTCCATATCCCAAATGACATCAACAATTTATTTTTTAGTGAAAGGTTTCAATAGACCAACATTGTCCTCATGGTTGACCAAAGGAGGTATGTTAGATAAAAAATCAACAGACACTATTTTATCGGAGATTCCATCCTCATGGAATAAATGTTTGAAATGTAAATATACAGTCTGTTTTATATGCATTTTCCCTTTAATAGCTTCACCATCACTATTGCAAATTTATGTAATATGGTTACATGAAAGTCTGGATCTGCACTGTCTATGGAAAAATGCATAATTTTTATCCCCGGCAAGTAACTAGAGACTACGAGATTTGAGCAGCAGGTTTTCTTCCTCTTGGAGAAAGGAGAGAGAAGTTTGCACGACCTGCTCACTCACCAACTGTGATTTGGAAACTTCAACGTTCTCCATAAGAAATTGAAGCTCACCTAAAGCTTGCACAGTCTCAACCTTACTTCTCGTTGGATTAGAGAGAGGAGTTTTAATCCATTTTTTCAAGGAAAATTTGGTGAGATTAAGATTTTGTTCCCAAACCAAGCTGGGAGAGCCCTCAACAAACTGAGACCACACTTGGGTAATAGTATCCTAGAAACCCTCCCTCTTAATCCGAAGAGGATTGAACCAAAACGGGATAGGCCCAATATTTTCTTCTTCTTCCAACAACAGTGAAATTAGATGATGATCAGACATAAGCTTTGGAAAAATTTTGGAAGAAATTAGAACGCTTTCATCCATCAACATGCTTTGAACTAGAAATCTATCCAATCATGTAGAAATTTGAGCTTCCCTAACTCTGTTAATTGTCCAGGTAAATCGACCTTTCTTGGGTTTAAAGTCAAGAAGAACTACATCTTGAATCAAGGAGTCCACGACCTCCTGAAATGGGTCCTTGCCCCGAGCTCTTCCACATTTCTCCTTAGGATATAAAATGATATTAAGATCCCCTGCCACAATTATGTTTATGGGAGAGTGGATCTCCATAAATTCTGACAGATATTTCCAGCAAACTTTTTTCTCAAGAAAATAAACATGGACATATAAATTGAAGAGAGAAATAAAAGTCTTACTAGATATATGTTGTAATTTTGTATAGATCCAGCATTGAGTAACATACGGAGATTTAAGAATGAATTTATCATCAGACCATAAATTTGCTAGACCTCATGAGGCTCCCCTAGCACTTACAACCACACCTACATTCTTTTTCCATTTTGATCTGCTGATGGATAAAAGAGCTTCCTCTTCTATCTTAGTTTCTTGGAGCAAGAGGATGTTAGTCGGTTCAATTTTTAGAATATTTTTAACTACCTCGTCCTTCACTGGATTCCCCAACCCCCTATAATTCAAAGAAATGATCAACATTATTTACCCATGGAAAAGGGAGTTGACCCTCCCTTTAGGGGTCTATTGCGCTTGATTCTTCCATATGACATTTCAATTGTCGCCTGGATTCCCTGCATCTTAAGCCTCTCATCTTCTTCTTCTCTAATCTCCTTTTTAGATTTCCTTCCTTCCTTTTTAGTGAATTGTTCATCATCTTCTAAGGAACTAGATGATTCTACCACGTTCTTCTTTAGAGCATCTACATAAGAAGGAGAGGAGATAGTTTCTACGGGGGATTTATGGAAATCCTACATGTTAGCATCAAGTCGAGGAGATTCCAAGAGAACTGGATCAATTTCCTGAGATGCTCAATTTACTTCACCATCATCTGTGTGAACTTCAGTTTGCTACAGCTCGCCTTCTACGAGTATAGGAGTGTTTTGATACTCAGAAGGACTTAAGACCAAAAAAGGGTTTGAAGAAGAAATAAAATTTCCTTCAGTCTGAGAATTTAAATATTTTTTCTCAATAGGAATAGCACCATTCCCACTATTTAGCCGTGCCTTCTTTCTAAACTTGAGTCCACTGGTTTCTGTTCTCTTTTCCTAGCTCTACTTCTGATTTCTTCTTGCAATTGCGAGCAAAGTAGCCATTTCCATGACAGTGGTGACACTTAAACAAAAGTTGTTCATAATCAAGCTCCTAAATGTAAGACCAGTTAACGAAATTTAACTTGATTTCCTCTGGCATCCCGATCTCTAAATCCACTTCAAAACAAATTTGAGCACACAAGTATTAGTCTTTCCTTTCTGCCCTATCGATGTATTTACCGAGCTTATTTCCAATGGTTTCCAATGATTATGAATCCCAACAGTGAAGGGGAATATGGGGAAGCCTAACCCAAACAGGAACAACCGATAGAGAATCTTGGGTAGGGTCAAAGTAATGGGTCCATTTATTTAGATAGAGCCCCTGAGGACCCATAAAATATGGACCATTTCGAAAAATAAGATCTCAATCGGTTGCGGAATCAAACGTAAAAATGTAATAGCCTCTGCCAACCAGATGGCTATGAATTCCTTTAGAAACCAGGGGCCTCTAGTTTCGCAAAGTTTAGCCATTAATTTCCTTCAGAGATGGCCATGGTCCTGTAAATTGGCCAATGAACCCACACTTGGCTAAATTCAAGGTTTTTTGGAAAGAATGTTCTGTCTAAAGATCAACAAAAGAGATTATGTTTTCATCACAAAGGTCTAAACCAATGGATTTCCCTTTCTCTTCCCACAAGAAGATATGAGGCGTTTAAATGCTTCAATATCAGGAGGATGGGGAGGGGGGGGACCCCTCCAGAGACCATAGAGATATTTCTTAGTGAAAAACACTCTAACAAAGACAGAACAATGACAGGAAAAATAAAACAAATCCCAAGAGTTTGAACAAAAACTGGCAGAGGGAGAATTACAAACCCAACCTTAGAACAGCCAGACACTCAACCAATTACAAGAAGTAAGAAAATAGAGCCAATGGCATCATCAAGCAGAAGCAAAACCCTCCAAAGAGCATGAACCAACAAATATCTGCTCAGACGGTGAGAGACTTAGCCACTTCAGCAAGGGACATTGACAACAAACTTCTTGAGTTGCACGTAGGCTTTGAACGAGAAACTCGACCTTCACTCTTGCTAACTCCTCCCAAGAACGTGCCAGATCCAATGGCTCTTCTCACACCAGTAGAATTTGGTTCTTCTTGATAGATCCGAAGCTTAAAACCTGCAAAAATCCAATCACAAAAGGCCGAAAGAACTTCAAGAATTCAAGATATCAAATTATTATATACATGTCATGTACACCATTTTGGTTTCTATGTTGGAAAAATTGGACATGTATCGCTTTGCTACTTGTGTTTCATATATAATTGTGGAATATTTCCTTTGAACCTCCTATGGGATTACCAAAGAACTTATCACAAACAATAGAGATGGCGAGACACGTAAAAATTTCTTAATGGAACCCCCAATAATCTATTTCATTTTGTGACTTATGACAAAATGTTAAAGGTGATAATGGATGACAATGAATTTTATTGTTTTCATTAAACATCATGTTGTTACTTAAATATAAATGGGGAAATATTCCTCCGACATGGAAAGGTATAGATCCTTGTAGCTCTCATCGGAATGGTGTTTCCCACAACGTTCACGGATAATTTCATTGCAAGGTTTTTGTGCACCATGATTTCATATCATGCTAAAAAACTCTTATCTTCTAATTGGATATATGCATAGCTTATGAAATTTTCTTATTAAGGATTTATTAACTTCTAATTAGATATGTATGCCATTTAAGGAGCTTTCTTATTGAGTTTTATAGAAAATGTTGAGACTTGTATTTAACGAGATATTTCTATGGTGAATGTTACAAGAATTTATCTTCAATGAATCTTGATAGATGGCACCAGAAATTGGAGGCATTTTAGCTCTACAATATTTGCAAATTGAATAAATGAATCATTAACATTACCAACTACACACTCGCATATATCATTCTATAAATGTAATTGTATCTTGAGATTGCGAACTAGAGAAGTACACAATGGTAATTATGTGAATTCATTTTCATTGAAAGCTAGAGAGGTAATTTGTATGAACCCTTGTAACATCCCTCCACAGGGTGCAGAAAAAATACTAAATCTAATATGCATGTATATCAAAAATCTAGATAAAATCAAATGTGTTCTTTTCTAAAATATAATATAAGAAAATCATATATACACAATCAAATTTAAATAGATCCATTACATTTTTGGATTCAACCATTAACATTATTCATGAGTAATAATATAAAATTCAAATCTTTAAAATACATGTTCATATCGCTGGTTGTTGTCATTTGAGGATGAGACCAAAGGTTATTCTATCATCAAGCTCCACCACAATTGCAGTCACTAGATTTCCAATCATGCTAGATCCATCGGTTTCCTCTCTACTATACCCTGATAGGTAGTCTCCTTCCCCTAGGGCCCCTGAGCTCGATGGGGCCAACAATACCTTGCTAGCATTGGAAGAAACATGTCAGGATGTTGCTGGGAGTCTTCTAACCTCACCCACGTCATACTAAATCACACCATTCCATAATCGTCTCAGATCCACAAAGTGCTCAAAACTATTGTAGGTTCAAAAAGACCATAAGCTATTGCTCCCTTTTAGATTTTATTAACCTTTTCACTAATTCCCATGCATCTCATGCACCATTTTTAGTTAACTCCTCCATTTACTTACTTACTTACTTAATTAATTTTATTTACCCACCCACTTTTTAGTTATCATTGCTTCTTTGATTCTTTTTTGATTAGTTAGGATTTTACTTTAGCTCAAGTTCCTTAATTTACTGTTTTAACCGATTTCTTAATTTAGCTTTAATTCATTTCCACACACACACACACACATATATTGATATATTGTTTCGTTTTATTTATTCATTTTTATTTTCATTTGTATTATTTATTATTCTTATTATTTATTTAATTATTTATTATTATTATTATTATTATTTTAATTTAGCTTACAATTAATTTATTTAAAATTCTTTCTAAACATTTATTAATCCCCCTTATTTAATATTGATGTTGATTACCGTGGCATTCTCATCGTAACCGGGATTATCAAGGTGTTATGCTTCTTGCATGTGTTAGATTTTAAATGGTTAAACAAGATATAAAAAAAATTAGCATCATAACATCATTACCATAAGCAAAGGATCACTGAAATAAAGACAATTGCAACAATACAAGAGAACTCAAAGATTTTCCTTGGGGAAACCACAAGGGAGAAAAACCCGCAAAACTTCCTCAATATAAAATTCGACCAAGCCAATATAAAACCCCAACAACAAGAACAGTTGCTCATCTTCCACAGTAGACTCTTTCTCTTTCTCTCTCCAGCACAATACTTGAGTGTGAGATGTGTGTGAATGAGAGAGGTGCCTCACTTATTTATATTCATTGGGTGAGTGCCTCAAATAACTAACTAGGTCTGACAAGTTCCCTAATTAGGGCTGACCTACCGTGGGAGACTAAAATACATTTTATATATTACTTTTGTGGGTACTATTGCCCCGACTTACAATAGAGGGTTTACCTCGTGACTTTTACATGACCAATTACATCAAGGACATATCCGAATGGAGGAAT
This sequence comes from Pseudotsuga menziesii, assembly GCA_001517045.1. NCBI lineage: Eukaryota > Viridiplantae > Streptophyta > Pinopsida > Pinales > Pinaceae > Pseudotsuga > Pseudotsuga menziesii. The sequence continues at coordinate 490,549 of LPNX010427697.1, forward strand.
AACATCTCCGAAGGAGAATACAACAAAAGTACAATAGAATATCTTCAAGAGTTACAATACTTTAACACTCCCTCTTAACTAGGAAGGTATTCTACATCAACAACAACCATCATCACAACTGTACAACTGACTGGTGAATATCTATATGCCATAGGAAGTTTTGGAACATCATCATACATATTCATCATTGATATTAGCTAGATCATCTTCTGCAATCTCAGTATGTAAATCATCTTTTTTACATGTTGAATCATCTTCTATAAGTATATAAATACTGAATCATCTTCTAGATCATCTTATGAAGTATCAGTATGTGGATATTGAATAAGCTAAATCATCTTCTGGATCACATTCTGTAGTATCAATATGTGAATACTGAATATTTTTTTGTCACATCACTATATGAATACTGAATCATCTTCTAAATACTAAACCTTCTTCTGTAACATCAGTATATGAATATTGAATAATCTTCTATCACATCAGTATGTGATTACTAAATCATCTTCTGAGCCTTCTTATGTAGCATTAGTATGTGAGTACTGAATCTTCTTCTGCCACATCAGTATGTGAATATTGAATCTTCTTCTTCAACATCGGTATGTGAGTATTGACTCATCTTATGAACCTTATTTTGTAATATCAATATGTGAATACTGAATCTACTTCTGCCACATCAATATGTGAATACTGAATCTTCTTCTTCAACATCAATATGTGAATACTGAAACGTCACATGCAACATCAATATGTAAATACTTCAACATCATTATGTGTATCATCAGTATGTAAATACTGAAACATCATCATCTGCATCATCAATATGTAAATACTGAATCATCAACATATGCATCATCGGTATGTAAATATTGAAACATGATCATCTGCATCGTTAGTATGTGAATACTAAAACAACAACAACATCATTAGCATGTTAGTGCTAAAGAAACATCATCAATAAATGTTATATCATCATCTGCATTATCAGCATAGAGATGTTGGAACATCATCATCATCAACACAAAGTGTTGTGAATTCAACCACATTAACATTATCAGTACAGGGTACTGGGACCACAACCATATCAACATCATCAACACAAGGTGTTGGGACGACAACCATATCATCAACATCAACATACAAATGCTGAAGCAACATCATCATCAATATCAGTATAGAAATACTGAAATTACCTCACTGTCATCAATATAGAAATATTGAAACTATCTTATCAACATTAGTATAGAAATACTGAAACTACCTCATCATCCTTAGCATAGAAACACTAAACCTACCACATCAACATCAGTATAAAAATACTGAACTTGCTACATCAGTAGAGGAATACCGAAACTATTAATAATCTCATCAATCAACAATCATCAATACGAGAATACTAAACCTGCTACATCAGTATAAGAATACCGAAACTATCAATCAATCAACAATCATCAGTATGAGAATACTGAACTTGCTACATCAATATAGGAATATTGAAACTATCTCATCAATCATCTCAACAAACATCAGTGTGACAACACTAAAAACATCTCAACAGTCATCAATCATCAGTGAAAGAATATTGAAAGTATCTCAACAATCATCCCAACAATCATCAGTATAACAATACTGAAATTATAATCTCAATTATCATCAGTATAACAATACTGAAGCACACATCTCAAAAATCATTAGTATAACAATACTGAAGCGGTCATCTCAATAATCATCAGTATAACAATATTGAAGCAATCATCTCAACAATAATCAGTATAACAATACTGAAGCAACCATCTCAACAATCATAAGTATAACAATACCAAAACCACTTACAACAAAATCTTGTCTGACTTACTAACCCTTATAGGTCGACAAGCCTAATCAGATAGATTGATATCCTTGTATACCAAAAAAACATTATATGACTTACTAACCCTTTTGGGCCAAGCAATCATAGCCATACATACTAACCACTTCTTTCCCTCTAACTATCTCGGAGCAGCATCACGGTGAGTTCTCTAGTAGATCCATTCAAGAAGTTTTTCTAACTTAATAACCCTTTTGAGCCAACAAGCCTAGTTAGAAAACTGGATCTTCCTAGGGACCAACAAGCCTTGTCCTAGATTACAAACCCACTTGGTTTAAACTAATCTAGCTAGACATACTAATCCCCCTAGGATCAACAAGCCTCATCAGACTAACCATTTCATGCCAAACAGTCCTAGCCAAACTTACCCTACTCTAGGCTGATCTACCACCACTGCATCCTTCTTCCATATACCATCACTCCCTCTTTCGAGAGAGGTCCTTTTGGACTACACCAAGCTTGTCTCGAAAGTATTCAAACTTTACACAAGCTAGAGGCTTATTCAACACATCTGCCACTTGTTACTCTGTAGGAACATACTTAAGCTTTACAGCTCCTTTCTGCAACTTGTTCTTTAACATTCTCTTCTTGTACATCCACAACTGCATTGTACATTTACAACTTGCATCATTCTTCTTTTTTACATATGCAATGGTATCGTACATCCACAAATTCATCATTTATTCTCTTATAGGTGATTTCATACAATCCTTCCTACAAGTCAAATACAATTCTATTATTAGAAACATTTGGTAACATATTCATAATGGCATACCTAAAGGTATATGTCATATAATCATGCAACTATTTACGCTAATGCAACAATCATCTATATATGGTAAATTTCTATATGTCTTCCATATTTCCAAGACATTATTTCATAAGTAGCAATGGAACGTTGTACAACGACATAAGGCACTTACCCATCACCTGCATATTAGTAGTAAATTACAAATATTCTACAATGCATAATACATTTCTTGAATCTAGAAACATTTCTATGTACACATATTTGAACAACTAAATATATAGGAAATGACAATTCAAATACTTATCTTTTTTTGTTTAGCAGACTCCATCTTGATCTCTGTCTTCAAGAATTAATGGAGTCTCTACCAAATGTGTTCATCGTCTGATTCTAAGGACCTGTTACTATCTTGCTCATGATCAGAAATACTGAGCAAGTCTTCTTACACCACGGATCACATAGAACTGTGCATGCGTGTCCTACTAGTGCATCCCCTCTTATCCAATGATGAAATAGATAAGAGTATAATCTTCATCTTCATTGGTATAATTCTTGTGAATCATATTCCTCATTACTTGAGGAATATTTACTTCCTTTCTTATCAGCTAAAATATATTCATCCTTGGTTGTATTGAGAGAAACACTCTACTTTATCTAATCACAAGAATCGTGTCAAGATTCTCGAACTTTGAGATATACCATAGTCACTCCCTATGAGGTGGATCACCATCCTCCCTCTACATCTGTATTTAAACATTGGAGTGACAGGTAGCTTCCTCTCCTACTAGTATTCTTTGTATCGATCTATGTCACATTTCAAGGTCACTAGATATCAGGATCCTTCATCTCGAACTTTATTGCAATTTTTCTCTTGTACCCATTTATGAGCTTCTTGTCATTTATAGGATTCTATCTTCAACCTTGTAGTAAAGGTTGGGATCTCCATCACTCTAGTTTATCCTCAAGTTCCTCATGTAACTGTATGTGCTATCCCATGGGTGCCTACTGAGCTTGTACAAATCCTTCTATACATAGGTGGTTCTCTGTAGAGAGTCTCAAAACATATAGGTTGCTTGATCTATTCTTTTACTTTGATTACAAAAATTGTCTAGTATAATATCCAATACTGAAGAGGTGTGTCTAGATCCTAGAGAAATGTATTTCCATAGTCAACTCTCTCTTTTGTCAAAAACCACGAACCTTGCTTTGTATCTTTTGATACTTCGATCGACGGTATACTCGAGCTTGTAGATCTACTTGGAAGTATTTACAAAACTTCCCTTCATGTTTTGAACTCATATACAAACATCATTATGTATGATCGACTAGAACTTATAGATCACTGATCATCCTGCCATTCTTCCTTCTTGGGACATTCTTTCACAAAGTGTCCTTTCTTATCACAACTGAATTATTGAGTTGTGAGATGTCCTTCTATTCTTTGAGGCAATGTTCTTTATTCTTTCTCTGCTTGGTATTAGTTGTTAGGGATTGATTGCCATCTCTTCTTATTTTTCCATCAATCAATCATGCATTCCTCCATATGTGATCTTCCTACTATAATAACTCTCTTGAATGAATTTGGAAGACCATTCAAAGTTGTAATTTATGCTTCTGCTTCTTTGACATTGTCTTCAATGACTTCTAATTGCTCCTTGATATGAGATCTTCTTGTGAAGTAATCATTGAATGTTTTCAGATATTGCACCTTCACATTCTTGACTTGAGTTATCAAGATCATCTTCGTACATGTTGTTCATTGCATCAAACATATCCTTGGGATTATTCAAGGATGATACATGTGAGATCTAGTGGAGATGAAAATACTCATCTTTGTTTTGACTAGGTCCTTGTTTGCTTCGACTTCATCTCCGTCTAGATCTGTAGATTCTTCTTTGACATAGTTCTTCATGGAATGCTTCTTCAAGTATGATAAGCACTCATCATGATAAAAATGAGAAATTCAAATGGAAAAGGAGAGGACGAAACTTACCAGTGAGGTTGCTTCAACTTGATGCTTGCTTAAAGGATCTTTTGAAAGAATGCTTTTGGTGGACCTAGGGATTGACAGAGAAACCCTAATTTTTCAACTTAGGTATCTTTCAGATCTGATTGTATATAAAGATGCACCTCGTCAAGGAAATTTGAGCAGCATACTTATTTTCCTAACACTATGGAAAAAACTGCAAAAAATCTGATGCCCTAGTTTTCTCCGGTAGTAGTGTTAGGTCAAAAAATGAAAGTACACAAAATGAGAAACTTCTTACATATATAGATGCACCCTCCTAGTTCGAATTTGATAGTCTTCCTTCTTCAACTAATTGGTGGAGGGAAGTGTTTGGAACAAGAAGACCTAGTTTTTCTTTGGTTTCTTCTACAGAAATGACTTATCTTGTTTCTGCTATAGCTCTGAATTTTAGGGTCCTAAAGGTTTGAAACTTTGTCTTGAGGTATCCTAGCATGTATTCTTTCCAACCCCACAAGTTAGAGTAGAATTGGATTCACCGGGTGGAACTTATGTGAAGTTTCCCAAGGCGACTTATTTTAGGACTGTTTCACATAGAAAACTTATACGTAATGCCACATGTCACTGTTTCACCTTCGGTGTCTGAAACTTTTAACACAAAAACTACATTCCATGCCCTATAATCAACATCTTACGAAATTTGATTTGGACCTTCCTAGTCCGATATATAGTGATTCTCCCTAGGTCACCTATTTAAGGATGAATTCTAGGAGAGGCAGAAACCCTAAGTTGGAGGAATCATATCTCCTATATTATAGTGAATCAGAGGTTGAAAATTTTACAAATGGTATATTAAGAATTTATATTCATCTTGTAGAATTTTTAGTTACTGATACATCTCCAATATCGTGTTATAGTGAATGTCCCAACATGACTATTTTTTATCTTCTAGGCTTTTCAAGCATGAAACCCTAATATTCAGTAGTTGTAGCTGAAGTAGTGTTTTGGCTGCACAAAAAATTATTTCAGGGTGGTTGTGATACCATGTTAAATTTTTAATGGTTATACAAGATCTAAAAACATTTAGCATCATAACATCATAACCATAAGAAAAGGATCACTGAAAGAAAGAAAAATGCAACAATACAAGAGAACACAAAGATTTTCCTCAGGGAAACCACAAGGGAGAAAAACCCCTAAAAATTCCTCAGTATAGAATTTGACTAAGACAGTGTAAAACCCGGGAAACAATAATAGTTGTTCATCTTCCACAGTAGACTCTTTCTCTTTCTCTCTCTAGCGCAATACTTGAGTGTGAGATGTGTGTGAATGAGAGAGGCACCTCACCTATTTATATTCATTAGGTGAGTGCCTCAAATAACTAACTAGGTCAGACAGGTTTCCTAATTAAGGCCGACCTACCTTGGGAGACTCAAAATACATTTTATATATTACTTTTGGGTATTATTTCCCTGACTTACAACGAAGGGTTTACCTCATGAATTTTACATGACCAATTACATCAAGGACATCTCTGAATGGAGGAATAACATCTCCAAAAAAGAATACAACAAAAGTACAATAGAATATCTTCTAAAGTTATAATACTTTAACAACACGCCCTTCCGATAATTCCCACATCCAGGGAGTTGGTATGACATTTGAGCCAATGCTACCTCATTCTACCTACCTTGGGGAGGACCAAGTGGTTCTTGGGAAATAAGTTCATATCCTTATTGCGTGCCCCTGAGTACAATCTTCGTGCGTGGCCTACTCACGAACTACCCTCATGGAATGCGCATCTGATGAACTGGAGTTTTCCTCACTGTATTCCAAGCTCACCGTGTCATCCAATTTGCTAGTCTTACAAGTACAATTTTTCAAACCCGTCACCTGATGTGGATCGATTGGAAATCAAAATCCATCATCTACACATAAAATATCATGTGCATCAAATCTTTCTTTTTTTAAGTTCAAAGTCTAATCCTTTTATTCATAATAATAGTACAAGAAAAATACAACGAAAAATGGAAGTTATGTGGACTGAAAAAAAATGGAGTGAAGGTTGGAGCCTTCCCATCTTGGGAAATCAGACTCTTAACATAAAAAAAGATCCTCCCCATAGTAGAGAAAATAGATCATATTAATAACAGTATAAACAATGTTTAAACAAAAGAGCACTGCTATGTAGCTACAAAAACTAAGGAAACTAAACCCAGAATGACCATGAATTCAAAAAAGGAAAACTCCAGGAACCTAAACTCAATGCTTGGTAGGAGTCTCCTCCTCGATGGGTATGCCTTTCCTGTCACACTCGACAGAACATCAAAGTACATTCTAGATATCACATTACTTTTGTCAGTCATTCATTACTATAAAATATTATACAACATTAAATCATTGCTGATAACTTCACATGATTCCCCATTCACAATTAAAATCATAATATAACTACATTTACAATTGACCAATGCCTACATTATTTTCATAATCATAATTTACTCATCATTTAATCATAATTCCTGATAGTTCTTCTTAAGTCATTTCTCATCAGTAATTAATTGTTTCACACATGTCTAGGACATGTGAAACCAGATTCTCTCAAAGTATGAGTTAATACATAGTTTTAGTGCTCAAATTGCATATAACCAGGATATTCATCATAGAATTCCCTCAATTAATAGTTATTCTATTCTCAAGATTCAGGATAAAAACATGGTGTTACATACACCCCCACTTTTGGAAACTTCATCCCGAAGTTCTAGAATAAGTACATGGTTACTATTAATGTATCTCCAATGTGTCCTCCCGAGTTGCAGTATTGAGCCTATAACAATTCTTGATTTTAGATCCTCATACATGAATCATGCCTTGCTAGTTTACATAGATACACTAACCATTATACCTTGGTATCAATTTATCACATCTATTTATACAAAATGATTTCATTCAATTACTTTGTCTATCCTTAAATGGGCCATTACATTATCCCCTCTTCAAGCAACTTCATCTCAAAGTTAATGTAAAATGCTAATAATCCATTAAATATATATTCATAGACGCAATATCATCAACTCATTTATATTCTATGTCGATGTTTATACAGTCTTCTTGTTTTCTCCCATTCTCAATATGACTCTTAAGTGTTGGGTCCTAGCGACATAGCCAATCCTATTAATTTTAACTTCCTAGTAACTTTGTTAGCACAATCATGTCGAGGCCAAGGAGATAATATTTTCCTTACCTCATTCATCATTCCCATTTTTATATGACCCCCTTCGTGATACTTTCCATGTCACATCATGCGTTTCATCATAGTTTCATTGAGTCCTATCATGAGGCCTAGTCGTAATTTCATTTAGGCATCACCATGTCAGCTTGTCAACCTCATAATGCTCATCTCTTTGTGTTAATAATATCCATATATTGTTTGATGGAAGTTGTTACTATTTGACTCATTCGGTGCTCGATGGAGGTCTGAGCAAGTGCATATATTTTGAGCTTTGTTACTAAAAGTCGCCAATTTTGCATCCCCCATTAACTCACACAATGCATTCATCTTCTAGTGTTCTCATCACGACTATGTACGAAAAATTTACAACACAACATTTGTACGTCAATTTTTGTGCTCCATACTTTAATTTTTTCTTTGACGAAAGAATCTCATTGCACATCTTATTGTGTGCCCCTAAATTTCATAAATACAATTATTTTATGGTGATGTTCACTATACCAGTAAACATTTGAAAAATGCACGATACACCCTTTTCAAATTAACTATGTCATCCCTAGGTGTCAATTCTTCATTATGCCAGAAGAACATCTATAAACAAAAGTATATTTTATAGTTAGAAACCCTATTACATCCATATAATAAATATAATATGCATACATTCCTCCCTATATATATGTAAAAATATATATACTTCTTTTAAAACAACAACTACATTATATATATATAAATATACATCTTTTCATTCCAACAATAATATAATTTTACATNATGTAATATATGCCTCTTGAGTAAAATTCATATGAGAAGTAAAATTCAAATTAGGATATCCATATTATATATAAATCGCCAAGCATGGTCAATTCATAAACTCCCATTAAAATACTTATAACCAGCTTATGATTTATAGTATATATTAAGGGTTGATATTAAGAAGTATCAACATAGTTCACCAAAAATATATATATATATATTTTTAGTTATACTAACTTCGTACTGTAAATAGATATTCTTTCATTAAAATACATTTGCATTCTTCTATAGTTTTCTCTTAAAAAGTGGTAGATATATTTGTCATGTAAACTTATAATTAATTACACATAATCATATTATGTATTGCTCGTTAGTTGGATTAAGTATACATATGAAGATATAAAATTCTCTCTTGCGTTAAAGTGACCATGGGTTAACATTGCTAACTACTTTCGGTTCTCACTTCGAACGATGAACATATTTGATCACTTGACCTCCTCAACAGAATTCGTGTTGTTGTAGTGTCATTGTTGTATTTAACATAACAACCACTTGTGCAATTCTATTTTCTTAGTTGTCATAGCAACGAGTTTCGATATTGCAATCAGTTCAATGGCATCTAGTTTTGTTTATTTATTGTTCACGGGTTGTTTTTACGTTAAATAAATAAATAAAACTTTAATGAGGGAAAACAAATGGCTAGCCTTATGTTATAGCATTTGAACCTCGCTTTGATACCATATGATTTTCTACCGGGTCTGAAAAAATACTAAAACTAATATGTATGTATGTAAGAAATCTAGATCAAAATAGACTAAGAACATACAATTTTTCTTTTCTAAAAGCTAATATAAGCAAATCATATATATACATCATCAAATTTAAATAGATCCATTACATTATTTTGGATTTAGCAATTCCCATTATTTATGAGCAATAATATCAAATTCAAATCTTTAAAATACGTGTTGATATCGTTGGTCCTTGTTGTTTTAGGATGATGCCAAAGGTTGTTCTATCATCAAGCTCCACCATAGTTGTAGTCGCCGGATTGCCAATCATGTTGGATCCATTGGTTTCCTCCCTACCATACCTTGACGGGTACACTCCTTCCCCCAGGACCCCCAAGCTCGATCAGGTTGACAATACCTTGCTGGAAATGGAAGTACGACGCGAGGATGCTATTGGGATGCTCGCAACCTCACTCATGTCATACTGAACCACACCCTTCCACAGTCGCCTCAGAGCCACAAAGTGCTCAAAACTATAACAAGTCCAAAAAGACCTTGAACTCTTGGTCTCTTTTAGCTTTTATTAACCTTTTCGTTAATTCTCATGCATCCCATGCACCACTATCACTTAACTCCTCCATTTACTTAATTAATTTTATTTACCCATACACTTTTTAGTTATCATTGGTTCTCTGATTCTTTTTCAATTAGTCAGGATTTCTTAATTTAGCTTTATTTTATTTCCTTATATATATTTTATTTGTTTTATTTGTTTTATTCAATTTTTATTTTTATTTTTCTTTTTATTTTTCTTATTATTTATTTATTCTTCTTCTTATTATTATTTTAATTGAGCTTACAAGAATTTTATTAAAATTATTTCTAAACATTTTATTAATCCCCTCGATTCAATATTGATGTTGATTACCCTTGAATTCTTGTCACGACCAAGATTATCAAGGTGTTATGCTTCACGTATGCCCTTCCAATCATTTCCATAGGCGGGGAGTTGGTATGGCGATTGAGTCAATGTTACCTCAATCTTCCTACCCTGGGGAGGTCCAAGTCGTTCCTAGGGAATGAGGTCGAATCCTTATTGTGCGCCCCCCAATACAATCTTCGTGAGTGATTGACTCATGACCTACCCTCATGGCATGCATATGATGAATTGGAGTTTTCCTCACTCTATTCAAAGCTCATTGCGCCATCCAATTTGCTAGTCTTACAAGTATAATTTTTCATTATCGTCACCTAATGTGGATCAATTGGCAATCACAATTCATCATCTACACATAAAACATCGTGTGCATCAAATCTTATAAACAAGATTTCAAACATAATATGAATATCAAATTTAATTGTCGAAGGTTTTTGACTCATCTATAGTCCATGCACATAATACCTCATGTGCATCAAACATATCACAATTAAATTATATCATAAACAAGATTGATATCACGTGCCATAGTTGTCGAATCAGCTAGATTCTTTGCATAGTAATACTTTCTTACATTTCATCTACCTATCTTTCTTGACACACTCGAGAGAACATCAGAGTACGCTAGACATCACATAAATTTTTCCAGTCATTCATTACTATAAAACATTATACAACATTAAATCCTTGTTGATAACTTCACATGATTCTTCATTTGCAATTAAAATCATAATATAACTACATTTACAATTGACCAATGCCAACATCATTTTCATAATCATAATTTATTCATCATTTAATAAATATGTGTGATATTTCTTCTTAAGTAATTTCTCATCAGTAATTAATTGTATCACACATGTCCAGGACATCCGAAACTAGATTCCCTCAAAGTATGAGTTTATACATAGTTTTAGTGTTCAACATGCATATAACCAAGTCATTCATCACTGAATGCCCTCAATTGATAGTTATCCTAATCTCAAGAGTCGGAATAAAAACATGGTGTTACAACCCTCAAGGTGCATATCAAGTCTAGAGTCAGGTTCGAATGGCTTACCAAATGTGGGGGTTCTTTAATAATCATACAGTCCCTTAATCATTTCTCTCACCTTCTTCTAACATAATTTTTATCCTTTTTCAAATAAGTAATATAACATTTTCAAAATAAATAATATGACATTGTTACTTTATTTTCTCAATATCAATGAATAATATTGAAATCTCTATAGATTACTTATTCTTGATACAAAACACATATTTCAAAACAACCTAAGTTGATAAAAATTGTGAAACATATATTAATGAAATAACATAGGTTGGAAGGGAATACCATGTTCTAGTACCATCACAACTCCAAATCATAAATCAAGACAGCACAACTAATGAGAATATGATAAGTACCTCCCAAAAATTAAGCTTTTACTCGAATCCCTATTATAAAATTTCATATTAAATTCATATTTCATAAAATGAAAATAGCTACAATATCATTCTACTTTAATCTCAATGTGAAGAGAAATGTGTGTATATATATGTATATGTATGTATTATTTAAGAAATCCAATATCTTATAAAATTATTATATTCTAGTAAATTAATTCAACATAAAAGACAATAGAAAATAATATGGAATTTATTCTTTTTAAAATTAAGTACAAATGCAAGGACTTACCTCTCGTAACACTTTGGCTTGGATTATCAGATTTCACTACGTAATCTGCCTTACTCACAACAAGACCGCTCATTAGGCACTAAGTTTCCCTACGTGGGTTATTTAAGTTAAGTAAGTTTCCCAACATGGATTATGTAAGTTATGTGAGTTAGCGGGGTAGTAAACATAGCAATATAAGGAAAAATATTGGTGAAGTTTTATTCAGACCCACTTACAAATATTTCTAGTGGACATGGAAAATTCAAAGTTTTAATGGTTTTTTTGTGCACTTAAAAAATACAGTTGTATTGGTTTTATTACTTATTATTCACACTAATGTGTAACCTTAAACTATGGTAGGTTAAGGCTATTTTTCCTTAAAAAAAAACCCTTTTGTTGGCAGACCATTTATATTCAGATATATTGGTTCATACATAATCATACCATTTACAACAAGGTTACAATATTTTAATTAAAAATGTGAAAAATTTGTAAAACAAATCTTGGTGCCATTCATGGTTAGCTACAATAATGCATAATCACACTAAATGTATCGAAGTAGACTACAATATTTTAAAAAAAAAATTAACCCTTTGTTAAAATGTCCTTACTGTTGTAACAAATACATTCTTTAGCACCAATGCATAACCATACCATGTTCACTATGATAGGTCCATAATTTGAATAAAGCCCAAAGTTGAAATGAATACATTTAATAAAGTTGTTGTAAGACCCCACTATGCACACCAAGTTAGGTTATAGTATCTTAAAAAGTATTGACCATTTAAAAAAAATATCTTAGTCGATGCTCCTGATAGATTTACCAACATTGATGCCTAACCTTGACATTTTCACTATTTAAGGTTAAAATAAATTTTTTTAAATCCCAATTGTTTAGGGAACACTTTAGGATGTCCTATATATTTAACTGCATAAGTGCATAATACTGCAACTTGTACCAATTTAGTTTTCAAAAATATAAATGGTGTTGTTAATAAATATAAATGCACTAGTGTGCTGATATATCAAGTGCAATGTGGCAGGGTAGAGCAATAAAATATAAATAACCAAAATTTAATTTCAAATTTAATTTAGTGCTTCAAACCCTTATGATAACTTGTTGTCTTTTGAGACGTTCTAGCTTGTTATGAATTAGATCTCAATTTATTCGGGTTTAGATCTCAATATTTTTTTTGAAATAGGGCTTTCTTGCGTTTATTTGAAATTATGGAGATGTATAGGGAAAAAGACCAGGTTGATTACCAAATTTTCTTCTTTAGAGGAATTTGTCAAGTTTACATTTAGTAATCAATGTAATATGAAATGAATGGAAAATATTATTGGATAAAATGAAATGTGTAAGATATCCTTATAGATAAAATAAAACATATGGAGTAATAAATAATTTAGTGGTTCATACACATGTAATTTATTTTTTTATGAATCTTATAACAATGGGTGTAGTTCATACATCAAACATTAAACAAAAATGAAACATCTATATACTATTCAATATGACAAACATTAATGAGGAAATCAGGTCATACAAGTGAAATCATCATTCCACATTTGATACTCAACAAACACATTCCATGAATATGGTGAAAAAGAATGTTACTCAAAGCTTTATTAATATTAAGAAAGGTTATAGAGATTGAAAAAGCTTTGGAATTACAAAATAAGATTAGAAATAACAAAGGAGAATTTGTACATGATGACATAAACATGAGTTATGAATCTCATTGAGCTTTCATGTCTCTCTACAACCTTCTTAGTCCTGATGAGATTGTGATCTTGTAGCCTCTAAAGAGTCCCTCTCTAAATAATGCCTAATAATGTTGTGAGGATTCAAATTCTACCTTTATAGAACTTGACTTTTCTTATTACTGTCCTCTTTTTACTGGTTATAAAAAATTTCTTTAGTGCTTCTTGATACTGCCCATTGGTATACTGCTCACTTTTTTTTCTACATTGTTGATTTACTCCAAACTATCTCCTCAAATATTGTTTCTTTTGTAAGTGGATAACTTCCTTTCCCCTTTTTCAACCTTGTTGTGTGGATCCTTATTGTGGGAAACATTTCGCTAAAGCTTGTCCTAATGTTGATGGATTCTATTGGGATGGAAAAATTATTTTGTGGTATTTGGAAATGTTATGCCAATTTTACCATAGGATATTTGTGGGATTTGAAGGCATTTGTTTCCATCTCATCATTTCTATGGTGTTCATACGAGATGAGTGATAGAATTTTGAAGGTGATCATAAGACTACCTAACAACTCAAACACATCAGTCAATAATTGAACTATAATTGTCCCTTTTACAGTGTCTTGAAGGTTCTCAAATTTGTCATCATTGTTACTCTTATCATTCAATATTTCCTTATATGATCCTTCATTATAGAGGCCATCATTTTCATACTAAAGGGAGATAATTCTTATTGCCAAAGCATCCTTGAACAAGCCTTTAATGTGTTAGATGTACAACATCAGGAGTCATCATCCATGAGAATTGTTGTGTCATGTCTGCAACTTATGTTGTATTAAGTTCATATCCTCTCCATGAGACTTGTTGTGTCAATTTTGGAACTTATGTTGTATTAAGTTCACTAACTTATTGTGTTATGTAAAGAGTTTGTGTTGTATCAAGCTAGGACCTTGATCAAGTCCTAGTCGATGCTTGTACCAGGATCTTATGGTTAAGATCATGACCTTATGTTAAGGTCTAAGACTTGTGTTGCATCAAGTATAGAACTTATGATGTATTAAGTTCATGTGACTTATGTTGTATTAAGTATCGAGGATATACTATGTGATGTATGGCTAGTCATGGTCAACAGGTGCTACAAGTCTCTTTTAGGGATTAGCCACCCCTAGAGTGATTTACTTTAGCATGTGACTATATGACATGGGGTAATGCATATGATCATAGGTTTCGAACAATTCTTATGAGTATGCTATGATATAGAATTAATGTAAACACATATGGACCATGCAGAGAAAAATTAATATGAGCACAAAGATAGAGAGAGAATTCAATTTGCTTATGTATGCCTCCAAGTGAACTGAAATTAATAAGACATCAGTTGAGTCTTAGTTGTGATCAAGCAAGTTCAATTAATTAAGGAATCAACTCCTTAATTTATGCAAGTGGTTGTTGAAAATGACAATGATGGACAAGCACTAGTTACATTTAGATAAGTTCAATTATATTTAGTTCAGTTCAGTTACATTCATTTCTGTTCAATTCTATTTAGTTACATTCAGTTCTTTTTAGTTACATTCAGTTATGTTTAGTCACATTCAGTTCCTTTCAGTTACATGAAATTCCATTTAGTTCTTTCAATTAACAACTCAGTCAAAGGAAGTTAAACTTAGTGAATTAATGGAGGGAACATATCTTCAGTGTGGGATATAATTATGAAATGCCAACTTGGCACCAAGTCTATGGGTGTGCATGGTTGAAGTTGTATCAATTTTCACAGTGTTAACAACTCACTGAATCATGCAACCATTCGCTACATGAATTGTATGATTGGTTTATAGCTTGTTATTAAAGTGTTATGAACTTGGAAAGACTAGTGCAGTGTTCCATTTGATCTCTCCCCTCTTGTTCTCTTGAAAAAATAATCTACTATTGTGTTGTAATAATTAGATGTCGATTATCAATCATACTCTAAGATTGTTTGTTGGATTTTTTATCCTCCGAATCAGTGGAGGGTTTTCCTAGGGTATATCCTGTGTTCTATGGTTTGATTTATTTATGTCTTTGGATTATTGATGAGATCTATCTGCATTGTAATTGTGGATTAAAATTTTAAAGTTCAAGCTTCTTCATATTTGCTCAAACACTAACATGGTATCAAAGAAAGGGCGTGAAGGAGATTAGTTTTTCCCACACAAGCTAAAGCCTACGTGATCTTGAGGTATTGAGCAGAGAGCTTGAAGCAATGGCATCAATATCTATCTCACCAGAATATCAACTCAAAGGAACATCCAAGTTCAACTCGTGAAAGGCAAGGGTGTTAAGCAATATTGAGGAGCATGATCTATATGCCTACGTGACCTCAATGAGTTATGATCCTCTATCCAATGCAAGGAAACATAAAGACAAATTCAATATGCACCATTTCCATCACTTTTTAGGAGATAAATTTTGTGGAGATGTTTTGATTAATCCGTAAGGAATCAGACAAAACAGTTAAAAAGTCGCTTCCAAAATAGGCTGATCTAACTCATTCAAGAACGGATTTCAAAAAATCGTAACCATTTGAGAGATACAATCATGCATTTGAAGATGGAATTATCAAAGTGGACGTATTAATAGAACAACCCCAATATCTGTAGTTTGGATATTATTATTATTTAACGGATCTTGTGTATAATGAGGGCATCGTAGAGTTGATATCCCATTCGAGGAATAGGATGATCGTTGGAAGGATTTTTTCCTTGAAGAAGATAATTCACTCCGGGTAGCATGGGATCCAGTTTATCCAGACATAGATTCCCTACCTCTTGCATGCACTCAAATTTGCAAAGAGATCAAGGCCAAGGGAATCTAGTAATCTCTGCAAGGAAGCATATATCAAGAGGGAGCATTAAAAACAATAAAATATAAGTACCCATATTTTTTATTATATGTTATTTAGATCTATGTGATTTTGAATGTTTTCAATGCAGTCATATAGATATTTGTATTCCTGAGATTAGGAATTGTGAGCACATATGTTGATTGTCTTTCCTTTATTGACAAATAACAAAATTTATAACATATGAATATAGAGCATGCATGATTGTTCATAAGATATGAATATAGAGCACACATGATTTTTTTATAAAATATGAATATAGAGATTCATGATTATTCATAAGATATGAATATAGAGCTGCATGATTGTCTCATCAAGATATGAATATCGATATACATGATTGATTTATGAGATATGAATGTTGGGTTGCATGATTTCTCATAAAGATATGAATATAGAGCTGCATGATTATTCATGAGATATGAATGGCATGATTGATTCATGAGATATGAATGTTGGGCTGCATGATTATTTGATTATCATATGCTTTTATAAAAACAGATTTTGATTCATTACAGTCTATATTCCTGGGATTAGGAATGATGTTATGGTATAAACATGATTAAAAGCACATGTTATAATCTTTCAATTTTATTGGTAAATAGGAAAAGTCATGTTAAGAAGAATAAGGGTTTGCATAAATCTTCATGAGATCTAAATATAAGTCTACAAAACATTACATGAAATATGAATGGGGTTATGTCGAAACATTTATTTAATGTGTACATAAAAATATGAACCACTGCCAATACATTGAGATATTCATGTGATAAAAATTCATGAGCTATGGTTATACTGAAAGATTTGTTAAAATGTTTTGCATGTCAGTATGTGTTTTTTGTCATTTTATTAAAATGACTGGATTATGTAAGGTTATTAGTAACTTGATTGAATTTGGCTTGTAGGGAAAAACTATATGTCCTGACCTACAAGAAAAATGACATATATTGAATGAAGAGAAATTCCAATGAATGATCCTAAAAGAGAACGGGATGTTGTGAAGCAAGATACTTCTGGTAGCAGATCGAGAGGTTCGTATGTATTAGGAAGAAGTCAAAATAGAATACCTAATCCTATTCTAAGAGATGTAAAGACTCTTGAAGATAATTACATTATCTTATTTACAATCACATGTCAAGAAGAGATTCAAACATAGATGAGCATGAAGTCTCCGTGATGGAGGACCCATATTATGATTCTCACATCCTAATTGTGAGAGGGAGTATCCAGATTCGTAGATCCTAAAGAAACCAATCAAATTGGTTGATGTGTTTTCTATTAAGAAGAGACATGCATGATGCTCATATTCAAAAGGAAGCTGAGAACTGTATTCAATAATATTGTTATGATTATTATGATTAATGGTGTGGCAGTCACCAGTCAAATATTTTCCTCAATTAAGGAAAATGTGCAGTAAAAAAACCTGGAGAGTTTCAGGATGATGGACTGCAAATCCATGGACACACATATGAAGATAAATGTAAAAGTTTATAATTCTTATTTCATATTTGGAGGATCTCAATCCAGTTGAGATGTATTCGGTTAGTTATTGGTCCCAGGATCTGTTATATTCTTTGCAGTATATACATAGACATGTACAACAAAGCATGTGTTATGGTACCTATTTGGTACAAGTGTATGTGGGATCCAATATGTCTTGTTCTATACTTTTAAATATATATGAAATATATGTTAATGTATTTGTAAATTCGGAATGTATTCATCCGTATATCTCATGGATTGTACCCCGATGTTTATTTCAGAATGTGTCTGTAATGTATTTGAGTCACGTCATGCCTCGATGTTCCTATTGGGAAGTTCTATAATGTAAACAAGTCATGTAAATTCATTGTGCATAACCATCCTATTGGTCAAGGGTTAAAGTCCCCATAGTTGTGGGGTCCTAGGGTTATTAGACTATCCTAGAGAAGTCGACCCTAGGTGAGTCATTGTAAGTCGGGGCAATAGTCCCCACCATTGTGTTAAGGATAACCCTCCTTGTTGGTCGGAAGAGGAAAAGTCCCCACAAGTTGTGGGGCACTAGGTTTATTAGACACTCCTAGAGATGTTGGCTCTAGTAAGTAATTGTTAAGTGAGGCTAACATGTTGGAGTGGGATTCAAGTGAACGAAAGAATATAAATAGAGAGTGATCCTCTCTATTTATCATACACACACTCACTCATTAGGGCGCATTAGTGAGAGAGGAGACACTGGGATCAGAGAGAGAGACTACTGTTGTTGGGAGATCATCTTACTATTTTCGGGTTTTACTTTTGGTGCTAATTCTATCTCTGAGGAAGCTGCGGGGTTTTCTCCTTTATGGTTTCCCTGAGGAAAATTATTTGTGTCTCTTGTCTCTTGTGTTTTATTCCTGTGCATGTTATTCTCTCAGTTAAAGATCCTAAGATCATAATGCTAGCTTGAATGATAAAACTCTAACATGGTATCAGAGCTAACCTGAGAAGAAGACATTGTGCAGCTACAGAAGCTAGGGATTCTTACTTTTTGGGTCTCTCTCCACAATCCATCAGCAAAAGTATGCTAGGATGACTCTCCATTGAAGGGTGCATCTTTCTGTCGAAGCGGAATTCAATCCCGAGCATTTTCAGTTTTTGGTGCGAGAAATTAGGCCTTCTTACAGAAGAGGAATTTTTGAGTGAGCCTGGCATAGGATTTCTCTCCTCATCAAAATCGAAGTTTAGAGACTTGGGTCAATATTTTTTGTTGGGTCAAACTTCGGGAAAATCAAACCCTAGTTTGACCCTGAGCTGGAAAAACCCTAAAATATTAAAACTGATAAGTTTTGATAGATTCACTATATCTCAGGATTAGAGAAGTCTTGGGAGCTGAAAATTTCGCAAGCCAAAGATAAAATCTTGATTTAAACTGCATCCAAAATGCATCCTCAGACTCGCTATATTCTGGGAGATATGATCCATCCAAGTTAGGGTTCCAGCCTCTTCTAGGATTCATCCCTAAATAGGACACATGGGGAGAATTGCTATATCTTGGGATAAAAAGGTCCAAATGAAATTTCTGAAGATGTTCCAAAAATGCATGGACTTTAATTTCTGTGGTCTAATTTTCAGACCCAGAAGATGAACAGTGACACGTGGCAGTCTATACAACTTCACTATTCTGAACAGTCCTGAAACAGGTCACCTTGGGAAAACAATCATAAGTCCCAATTGGTGAAACCAATTCTGATGACACCTGTGATGTTTGAACAAGGACCGACGAGGATACCTCAATGCAAAGTTTCAAACACAGAGGAGCCGTAATTTTGGATATATTGAAAAAATAGTATCAGGCATTTCTGCAGAAGAAATTCAAAAACTAGGGCTTCCTGTTCCGGGACCTTCCCTCCACTGTTTTCAGAAAAGGAGTACATTGGACAGATTTCCTTGAATAGATCTATCTTTCTATCCAATGATATCTGAAAGATTCCAAGTTTTGAAAATTAGGTTTCTCTAACAAACCCTAGATCAGCTAGCTCCAAAACCAGGATGGACACCTCAAATTGGTAAGATCTAATCTTTTGCTATTTCCATTTGAGGTTCTCATTTCAAAGTGATCTATCACATCAGCTTTATGATAAGCTTGATAAATTTGACAACTTACAAGCATGGAAGTGTATGATCTCTTTAAAGAAAAAGAATTGGACACCTACATGAGTAGAGATGTCCCAGTTCTAGAGGGAGATGAGGCTCAAAACGTTACACAAGAAGATCATTGTTGATTCAATCACGGATCAACTTGTACCACAAGTGTCTTCCCTAAAGACACCAAAGATGTTTGATTCCTTGACCAAGATATTTGAAGGGAAGAACATAAATCAGAATATGACCTTAAGAAAATAGTTGAATAATGTGAAGATCCAGAATGCAGAGACCATACAGTCATACTTTACGAGGGTCTCTCAAATCAAAGAACAAATTGTAGCAGTAGAAGAAGTGGAGAATGAAGAAGTGGTGATAGCCACCTTGAATGGCCTCCCAGGATCATGGGATTCATTCATGCGAGGAATGTGTGCCAGAAGGAATTGATTACTTTCAGTAGACTTTGAGAAGAAGAAGAAGCTCTCACCATCCAAAGAAGATCCCTCAAGCAATGAGGAATATGAAGAACTCAACTCGTGAAGAACTTATAATCCATCTTAGCAATTGGATAAGAAACGACGCTATTATGAATGAAGAAGATGATGAAGCTAAAGGCTCAAGAAGGAGACTACCCACGAAACAAATAAAGATAAGTATTCAATTGTCATTTCATGATATTGTTTTGTTATGCATTTGTTTATATTCAGTTGATGTATTATGCATGATAGAACATTTGCATTAATGACAATATACTACTAGTATGCATGAGATGGGTAAGTAGCTCATGGTGCTATACAACTCTCCATTTCTACTTATCTAGAATGAAACCTCTTTGCTGACATATTGGATTAGTGCACAAATCTCAATGTTGTTCTCGTGGAGATGGAAGGCATATAGAAAATTTTCCGTGAGATATGGATGAATGTTGTATTGGCTAAAATAGTTACATGATCATATATTTATGCATAATAATTTTCCATTATGAATATTCCTTATGAAATGTTTATAACCATACAAATGCATTTGACTTGTAGGAAAGATCGCATACATAATCGCCTACAAGCAACGAAGGATGAGACCTGTTCTGAAGAATAAGTGACGACAGTTCAAGATGAAGAATAATATGATGAATGTAGAGACATCATTGATGCAGAACCTTCAAGCTATGAAGAAGTAACCAAGAAGAAAGGAAAGACCAGTTCAAGAAGAATGATGTCTAGGATGCAATATCGATACGTGAAGGGAAGTTCGTAGTTCTATCATGCAGTATATGGAAACATCATGGGATATAAGGCAAGATTCGTAGCACGAGGATTCTCACAAAAACAAGGCATAAACTACGAAGAGACATTTGTAGCCACTGGAAGTGAACTCACATGATAGGAAGAATCATGTGTGAAAATGAATGAAGACCTTGTACGAGCTCAGAAGACATCCATGGGATAACACATACATGAAAATCTTGATGAAGATCTAAACCTTTGCTACAAGGTTGATAAAGGATGACAAGCTCACAGATGGGTGTGAGAAGAATGCTTTCAAAGATAGAGGATCTTGGTATCCAGTGACCCTAGATGGATACATAGAATATTAATAGCAGAGGAAGCTACTTGTCACTCCAGTACAGAATGTATCAGTGCATAGAGTACAGAAGACAGAGGGAGTATGATGCTTCAGAGGGAGTGACTGCAGAAGATCCTGAGGTTCGACATGGTTCGACATGGTGAATAGCTTACTGGTGAATCTAGGCTTTACTGAGAGTAAAGTGGATTCCAACATTTGCTTCAAGGTTGAAGGCGGAAGACCAATGATGCTCCTGTTATGTGTCGATGCACTACATTCTAGGCATGGAGGTGTGGACAAGGGAAGTATGCAATAGAGATCCTGAAGAGGTTCAGGATGATGGACTGCAAAGGCCATGACCACACCTATGGCATCGAACCTAAATCTATTGAGTGTTGCTTGATCAGAGTCAGTTGATGCCACTATGTATCACCGGATGATTTATTTCTTGATGTACTTGACGAACACAAGACCAGATATTTGCTTTGCTGTGAACACCTTGAGCTAGTTCTTGACAGATCCAAGACATGTTCACTTGATTATTGCAAAGCATATTCTGAGGTACCTAAGGCCTTACAGTTGATTATGGGCTCAAGTATAATTGACTTGGATTCAAATTGGGCATGCAGTGCCATCGATAGGAAGCGCACTTCAGGGTGTTGCTTCAGTATGGGACCAGGTGTGATCTCTTGGTTTAGCAGGAAACAATCCTATTTGGCACGAAGTACAGCTGAAGTAGAGTATGTCGCAGCTTGTTCAGCTATTTGTGAGGCAGTATGGCTAAGGAAGCTACTATCTAATTTATTTGATCTCCAGTTGGATGCTACTTGTATATATTGCGACAATGAGAGTTGTGTGAAGTTGTCGGAGAACCCGGTGTTTCATGACAAGTCGAAGCATATCGAGATAAAGTATATCTATATCAGGGATATGGTGCAGAGGGGAGCAGTGAAGCTCCAATATGCTGTGATGGATGAACAGATAGCCGATGTGTTGACGAAGCCATTAGCCAGAGTGAAGTTTGAGTACTTCAGGGAGAAGCTTGGTGTTCTCCAGACCGAGGTCCCTTCCAAGGGGAAGTGATGAGTCTATGAGCCATTCTGACAGGGTGAGAGGATTGGTTCCTTCTGTGGTTAGATGTAAGGGCTGAGCCATTCTGTCATGGTGAGAGGATTGGTTCCTTCCATGTTATATATGAGTGCTGAGCCATTCTGATATGACTGTAGGATTGGTTCCTACATGATCATATATAAGGGCTATTGCCATTCTTGGAATGGAGGTGCTTGGTCAGTTACCAGGAGTCAGTTACCAGGAATACTTGGTCTAGGACTAAAGGCCATTCTAATATGACTATGAGATGTGTTCTCACATGATCAGATGTGAGTGCATGGCCATTCTGATGTGAGTGCATGGACATTCTGATGTGATTGAAGGATGTGTTCCCACTTGATCAGATATAAGGGTTGTTGCCATTCTTTGAATGGAGGTACCTGGTCAGTTACCAGGAAAGCTCTGTCTGGGACTGAGGGCTGTTCTGATATGACTATGGGATTTGTTCTCACATGATCAGATATGAGTGCATGTCTATTCTGATGTGATTGAGGGATGTGTTCCCACTTGATCAGATATAAGGGTTGTTGCCATTCTTTGAATGGAGGCACCTGGCCAGTTACCAGGAAATATCAGTCTGGGACTGAGGGCTCTTTTGATATGACTATGGGATGTGTTCTCACATGATCAGATATGAGTGCATGGCCATTCTGATGTGATTGAGGGATGTGTTCCCACTTGATCAGATATAAGGGATGATGCCATTCTCTAGGAGAATGGAGGCACCTGGTCAGTTACCAGGAACCCTCAGTCTGGGACTGAGAGCCATTCTGACATGGCAAGAGGATTAAATTCCTTCCATGGTCAGATGTAAGTGCAGTGTGTTTTAACAGATGGTAGTAGGTGTTTCCTACCATGCTGGTGGATGTAAGTGCTAAGCCTTTCCACAGATGATAGTAGGTGTGTCCTATCATGCTAGTGGATGTAAGTGCTGAGCCTTTCCACATATGATAGTAGGTGTGTCCTATCATGCTGGTGGATGTGAGTGATGTGCCTTTTCATAGATGATAGTAGGTGTGTCCTATCATGCTGGTAAATGTAAGTGCTGGGCCTTTCTGACAGGGTTGTGCGATGTGTTCCCGCATGGTCAGATGTGAGTGTTGGGCATGTATTTCTGACATGGTGTTGGATGTGTTCCTCTCATGGTAAGATGTAAGTGTTGGGTGGGCCATTCTGACTTAGGGTTGGATATAAGCGCTGAATAAGACCTACATGGAGGCTAGGCCTACAACCAGCATGAAAAAGGGCTAGCTCTGTAGAAATTCCTGTGACGAGAAGAATCATGAGATAACACCCATGATGATGATCCAGCAGTAATGATCCAGATCCAGTGATGATCCAAATCCAGTAATGATGTTCCAGTGATGATCCAGATCCGAAGATGAAGATGACTTGAAGATGAAGATAGCTCGAAGATGAAGATGACTTGAAGATGAAGATGAATTGAGGATGACGAGGACTCGATGATGATCTAGATGATGTAGAGAAGAAGACTTCTGCTGATAAATTGTGTTGAGAGAATACCTTCCTAGTTAAGAGGGAGTGTTAGTGTATTTGTAACTTAGGAATGTATTCATCTATATATCTTATGGATTGTAACCCGATGTTTATTCTGGGATGTGTATGTAATGTATTTGAGTCATGTCATGCCCTGATGTTCCTATCGGGAGGTTCTATAATCTAAAGAAGTCATGTAAAGTCATTGTGGGTAACCCTCATATTGGTCAAGGGTTAAATTCCCCACAGTTGTGGGGTCCTAGGGTTATTAGACTATCCTAGAGAAGTCAACCCTAGCTGAGTCATTGTAAGATGGGGCAACAGTCCCCACCATTGTGTTAAGGATAAACCTCCTTGTTGGTCGGAGGAGGCAAAGTCCCCACAAGTTATGGGGCACTAGGGTTATTAGACACTCCTAGAGATGTCGGCTCTAGTAAGTAATTGTTAAGTGAGGCTGACATGTTGGAGTGGGATTCAAGTGAACGAAAGAATATAAATAGAGAGTGATCCTCTCTATTTATCACACACACACTCACTCATTGGGGCGCATGAGTGAGAGAGGAGATAGTGGGATAGGAGAGAGAGACTACTACTGTTAGGAGATCATCTTACTATTTTCAGGTTTTACTTTTGGTGTTGATTCTATCTCTGAGGAAGTTGTGGGGTTTTCTCCTGTATGGCTTCCCCAAGGAAAATTATTTATGTCTCTTGTCTCTTGTGTTTAATTGTTGTGAATGTTATTCTCTCACTTAAAGATCCTAATATCATAATGATAGCTTGAATGATAAAAATCTAACAATACAACTAGTATAGTGATCAAGGAAATATCACATATGTTTCTTTAGGTAAAGAACATTGAAAAACAGTAAAGCTTTTGAGGTTTCTAGTCAGTTATATTCAATATGTGGTACATATCCACACATGAGCATTATTTCCAGCATTCTTAATAATCCTCTTTCTAGGAAAAGCTTGGTATAGTACACAATAACTCCTCCAGTTGAAGAGGGAGTATTAATGTGTCTCCAATGGAAGTAGCAAATAAAGTCCCCACCAGTTAGTCATGGTACATGACCCAGGAAGGAAGGGGTTACGTTACCTTGTGGAGAGAATCCACATGAGAAGAGACATGGTCAAAGTCTCAGAGAATATTGATACTGAAGAAGATTTATAGTCTGGACTTTCAGATAACAGTTAAAACTCTCAGAGAGGTAGGGTGCTAAAGTATAAAGAGAATCACTCAGAAAGTGATCAAGCCTTGGAGAAAAACACGGAGAATGAAAAGCTCATAGATAACTTCTTCAGATAACATAAGTTTCAACAAGTCAAAAAATCTGAAGAGTGAAATAAAATACAAGACTTTATTTATGCATGACTTTACACATTTGGTATATAATGTTGTATATGATGGATTTAAAATCCGTTGTTTCTAGTTTAGAGAAACTTTATTCTGGACTGGATACAGATGATGCTACTATGTAAGTAGCTAGTTGGTCTTTGAGTAGACTTATTGTATGTTATGCTTTTTACTTAGCATATGTTTGAGTGCCTTTTGAGGTACATTAGAATATGATATTTATTACATGGAATACCTATTATATAATTGTGCTATATAGCTATTTGTTTAGCCTTAGATAAGTGTTTTAATTTTTGGCTAGTACTACAAAAGCTAAGTGTATTATGGCTAGTACTACAAGAGCAAGATGTATGTTTGAGAGTACTTCAGAAGCAAAATATGTGTTGTAGATAATACTACATACTAGGAGTAGTGTATCTTGGGAAGCTACCTACTAGGGTAAAAGAATTAAGCCTACAATTATTAGGTGTTAATAGTCAAGATTTGTGAAATACCAAATATGTGTTTTATGATAAAAACACATTTGAGATGAATTTTTACTTCATTTAAGTCATGGTAATGTAAAATGAATTTCAATACATATCTACTGATGAACAGATTGAAAATATATGACAAGTCGTTATCTCTAACGAAGTTCTGACACTTCCGAGATAAGCTTGGTGTAGCAGGAAATTCTTGGTATGGAAGAGAATGTATCCCTCATTGAGAGGGAGTGTTAGATATACAACATTAGGAGTCATCCTCCATCAGACTTGTTGTGTCAAGTCCAGAACTTATGTTGTATCAATTTTGCATCCTCTCCATAAGAATTTTTTTCAAGTCTAGAACTTATGTTGTATTAAGTTCACTAACTTATCGTGTTAAGTTAAAGAGCTTGTGTTGTATCAATCTAGGACCTTGATCAAGTCCTATTCAAGAGATATACTTGTACTAGGATATTATGGTTAATACCATGAACTTATGCTAAGGTATGAGACTTATGTTGTATCAATTCCAGAACTTATGTTGTATTAAATTCACCTGACTTATGTTGTATTAAGTCTCGAGGATATACTATGTGATGTATGGCTAGCCATGGTAAACAAGTGCTACAAGTATCCTTTAGGGATTAACTACCCCTAGAGTGATTTACTTTAGCATGTGACTATTTGACCTTGGGTAATACATATGATCATAGGTCCGAAACAATTCTTATGAGTATGATATGATATAGAATTAATGTAAACACATATGGACCATGTAGAGAAAATTAATATGAACACATAGATAGAGAGCGAATTCGAATTTCCCATGTATGCGTCCAAGTGAACTCGAATTAATAAGACATCAGTTGACTCTTAGTTCTAATAAAAAAAGTTCAGTTAATTAAGGAATCAATTCCTTAATTTATGCAAGTGGTTGTTGAAGATGACACTAATGGAGAAGAACTAGTTACATTAATTTATGTTTAGTTCTATTCAGTTTAGTTTATTTCAGTTACATTCAGTTCTGTACAAGCCTATTTAGTTCAGTTCAGTTTAGTTACATTCATATCAGTTCAGTTCAGTTCAGTTACATTCAACTCAGTTCAGTTCCATTTAGTTCAGTTCAGTTACATTCCATTTTTTTTTCTGTTACATTTAGTTCTTTTCAATTACTTGCAATTCATTCAGTTCAGTTCAATTCATTCAGTTAACAACTCAGTTAGATGCAATTAAACTCAATGAATTAATGGAGGGTGCATATCTTCAGTGTGCGAGATAATTATGAAATGCTAACTTTGCACCAAGTTTATGGGTGTGCATGGTTGAATATGTAACCTTGTTCACAGTGTTAAAAAGTTACTAAATCATGAAACCATTCACTACATGCATTGTATGACTAGATTCTAGCTTGTTATTAAAGTGCTATGCACTTGGAAACACTAATACATTGTTCCATTTGATCTCTCCTCTCTTGTGTTCTCAATAACACAATCTTCTATTGTGTTGTAATCATTATCTATCGATTATTAATCATACTCTAAGATTTTTTGGGGGATTTTTAATCCTTCAAATCAGTGGAGGGTTTTCCCAGGGTATATACTTTGTTCTATGGTTTGATTTATTTGTGTCCTTGTATTATTGATGAGATATATCTACACTAATTATGGATTAAATTTTAAAGTTCAAGTTTGTTCATATTTTCTCAAACACTAACATAATGAAGTAAATGTATACTATGAGAATACCCACTTTAGCATGAGATATGTTTAGCCATGTCCTTTTTTATATGACCTTTTTTGCATGTGTTATTAATTGAGTCCTACTGGTGACCCTCAAGTCCTATAATTGCCTCTTATTTCTACTATTTAATAATTTTACCACATTGCTAGCAATGTCAGGATCTTCTTCTAGATTAGTCTATGTTCTTTGTATCTCTATTGTTATAGTTGTTGCTAGATCTAGCTCTTCTTGGATGAGCTCAAAATGGTCCCAGTGTTGAACGATTTCTTCCAATTATTTATCCCATAATGTCCTTTTGTCCCCTTTCAAGTAGGATTTCCCTATCATCCCGTTGTTCAATGATCCCACCTTTTGTTGCAATTCATTTGTGTCTTTCTCCAACTGATATCTTCTCCTATTTTTTGTTTACATCAGTCTCCAACTTTGAAAATTTACCCTCTCTTTATCCTATTTTCTTATTTATAATGTCCATCTCTATATTCTACATGGTTAAATACATCAATAGATTTCGTACCCATTCAATGGGATGACGGGTGACCTAAGAAGTTATTGTGGTTTTCTCTAGTTCCACATTTGAGGAAATTTGGGGTCTAAAATGGACCTTATAAGAAAACAAGCGAACAATAAATTCCTGTGAGTTGGAATTCAAGAACCAATAGTGTTTCAATAAAATGAGTCAACCATAATGGTTGAATTGACATATTTGTCATAAAAAACTATTTTTTGTTCATATTTTTAACATATACCCCTCTGTTTTTACTCAAATTTCAGCGGGAGGGCTCATTGGATGCATAATTTAATTCTGCATCCAACGAGTACCCACACTACATACTTTTGACAGACCTCGCTACCCAAAAAACAAGAAATACCTAAAAAAATGTGATGATAACATCATCATCACGTTTTTCAAGTATTTCTTATTTTTGGGGTATAGGGACTCGCCAAAAGTATGCAATGTGGGTACTCGTTGGATGCAAAATTAAATTTTTCATCTAACGAGCCCTCCCTCTTAAAATTTGCGTAAAACCGGAGGGAGATATGTTGAAAATACGAACAAAAATAATAGTTGTTTTCTTTTTTCCTTCAAAATTAATAAATATTATTTTATTATTTTAACTATTATTTTACTATTTTCCTTAGGAGGCCCATTTTAGACCTCAAATTTCCTTTAATTATATTTATATTTGAAGCTCCACCTCAATTACCTTATCTATGTATTCCTCCATGGAGGATTTGTAGTATAACATATGTTTATGCATATTATCCTTTCCCTCTTGCAACACAACCATATCAGGATTCTAGACATGTTCTATATTAGGAACCTTCATCTTATTTTTAATAATTGAAATTTCTTATCTTTTGGTTTAAAACAATTGCACAGGAATTGGAATGAGACTGGATCCTAGGGTAACCACATTCTATTCCAAATCCTTAATTCTTACTTGTTTGTCCCTTATGACCACCTTATCAAGGTTTAGTTGTTTCTCAATATTTTATACCATTAATTGCGTTTTTCTAACATTGGAAAATTATTAGAGCACATCCTTGCACAACAACTTTTTAGATTACTTATAAAATTCAACTCTGTCAATAACGTTGATATAATTAAATTTGAATTTAATCAAGGTTGTTTTGTAATCATTAGAGGAATTTTGAGGACTAAAATGAGCCTCCTAAGGAAAATAATAAAATAATAGTTAAAATAATAAAATAATATTTATTAATTTTGGAGGAAAAAAGAAAAAAAATACTTTTTGTGTTCAGATTTTCGACATAGCTACCTGTGTTTTTACACAAATTTCGAAATTATGGGGTAGCGGGGTCCGTAAAAAATTATGCAGTGTGGGTACTCGTTGGATACGGAATCAAATTCTACATCCAACGAGATCTCCCGGTCGAAATTTGAGTAAAAAAGCAAAGAGATATGTCGAAAATATGAACAAAAAAGTAGTTTTTTTTTATGACAAATATGTCAATTCAACCATTATGGTTAACTTATTTTATTGGAATTATATTGGTTCTTGAATTCCACCTTACAAGAACTTATTGTTGGTGTGTTTTCTTATAAGGCCCATTTTAGACCCCAAATTTCCTCTAGTGCATAATATGTTTTTGCTACATGGACATTGGGCCCTTAAATTGTCATCTTGAAAGTGCCTTCCTTGAGATAAATTATTGAAAACATTTACTTTTGGTCATATCTAGCCACTTCTTGGCATATGTATCCCTAATGATCTCTATAGTTCTTCTTTTAATGTCCATGAATTGTGAGAAAAAGGTGGATTGTGTTTGAGTAGTCTATGTGGATAAGGCGATAGGATGTGCCTCAAGTGTGTCTAGGACTACTGAAGGAAGGTGTTTTATTGTCGTCATTGGTAGTTTTTTCACTACTTTAGAATGATTCAAATATTCCTTTGACCCACTATAAGTATCATGGACTTTTGTAACCTCTACCATAGCATGTTAGATGCCTGAATGTTCTTCCACTTTGGCCCTTTTAATGGCCTATTTTATCTCAGGCTCATCTATATCCATATCAGGGTGTGTCTCTGATACTATCCTCTTTATCCCCAATTCTTTTTTATGTGGTCTGGGGACCACTATAGTATGAATGCTTGTTTTATCATCATTTCCATATTTATATCTCCTAGTATCAATCCATAACATTGCATTCACTTGTTCTCATGTGCTCATATTTTTTATGGATTCCCATTTGGGTTATGGCTTATGTTTGTATGATGAATCTTTATTCCCCAACTTCTTATTATATTAACCTGCTGAATATAATAAGTCCACTTTTCCCCTTAGGATAGATAGAATTGCTTCGAAATTTGTTCCACTTGGACTGAGAGAATTCCTAGTATTTACTATGAAGGGACCCTCTTCCTTGGGTAGCTTGAAAGTTATAGGGTTCTTGAACTTCAAAAAATGTATTTGGTCAAATAAGAACTCTTTCCTGATGTATTCAAGTAAAAATATTCTAGGACTTGGGAATATTGGAATAAGGGAGGGATCATATGCAAAACCATAAACCCTAATAATTGTGTCATCCAAATAGATAAACAAATTTCCTATTTTGGTGTCTGCACTCAATTGAAACAACTCCTTTATTGTGGAAATATTCTGGGATGTGGATCACTATGCAGGACAAAATAAATAACGTAAATAAACTTGTCCACAAAAGCCTAGAAACACTGGTTTCTAAGATATATGATAACCAATTTAGTCCATTGATAAATTGACGATTATGCTCCTCCTTCATCTCATGTATTTATCCCCATCTATTCAAAGTATGTGGAATTTTGCTATAGTACTAGATATAGAAAATATGATGGGTATCCGAAGTATCTAATAGCATGGAATTTTTCCAAGTGAACATGGATGTTATCAACAAGGAATTGATAGAGGTCAAACTTTGTGGGAATTAGGTATGAAGGCAGGGTCATGGTTGTTGGGAATCCTAGCATAGTTTAATCTATTGACCCATCACTATTGTACCTTAATAGCAAACACATCAAGGATAGATATTTTCTAAAATTTTCATAGAAGAGGGATGATTTATATGATGAGGGGTTTTCTTAGACTAGGGTGTCTTTATCCAGATGATTGGTTAACATATGGTTCTTTTCAAATTGGGAGAGAGTTTGGTAGATGGGGGATAGGGCCTCATCCTTTAGTTGTTGTAGGTTTTACTGCTTAGGGAAACATAAAATTAGGTACATAGATTCTCTAGAGATGATATAGATGGACCTGGTTCCATATGAAGCCATCATAGCTTTGTTTTTAGGTGAATAATTGGAGGCACACCATGTTACAAATTTTGGGAAGTGAGGGTTTTTTGAGAAAACTACCCAAACGAGGTTCAACTCTCATAGGTAACAAAATTCATTCCCATTGGCATGTTGGAATTGGATTCCTATATCAACATGAAGAGGTTATAAATGGATGGTGAGGTTATAAAATTTGGGCTCATAGCCTTTGAGGTGCTCTTCTTTGATATTAAATTTGGTCTGACATGGTGGAAGGTTGGTTTCTATTAAAGAGGCATATTTAAACTTAGATTAATTACAGGAAGTAGATGGGAAAGTTCAAGGTAAAAATATGGTCAAAATTACCCAACTAAAATATTGAATCGAGCAGTGGACAAGAGAGAAAGGTAGTTTGGTCGCTGGTGCATTGAGTCGTAAGTTTTACTCTTTAATGTAGTAGATAGAGGATATTTTATCAATTTTTCCCTTTTAAAATTAAAAATTGAATATGATAGGTGGTGGCCTTTCATTTGGAATAGTTTCAAACGATGTTAGCATGATGTCATCAAGGCCCAAGTGGCCATGTGTCACCATTGAGTTGGCACACGTGGCACATGTGTATCCCTAGGTCACCGATGTGGGGTGAAGTCTTATGGGATCGAGTGTGATGTTTTATACCTCGGAGAGCCCCAACAGAGTCTAGGTATTAAATGTGTGGAGGTTGACATCAATTCTAGCCTTTGGATAATAGGTGGTAATGCTTCATCCTAAAGCAGTTTTGAGATGGATATTTTGTGATGTGTTTCCGATAAAAAATAGATGAGTGGAATGGCGATATCCACTCAATGGATTTCCCTCCCATATTTATCCAATGCGTAAGTCGTGAGTGTTGTGGTGGTGGAATATAGATCTAGGTGTTTGGTGGGAGATGTGAATGTCATATTAATTAGTTCCCTTTTATTTGGTTCTTCATCTTGGGACATGGTCCTCTGAGATGCTTAAGCTCAACACTCAGGTGCTTCTATACTTGTATGAGAATTATTCTCTTTGGTCCTAGGAAATGAGAATTATTCTCTTTGGTCCTAGTTTCTTGGTGCCGAAATTCTTTCCCTCAACATTGTTTTAATCATTCTACCCTAGTGTGCTTTAGCACTTTTGCACTTATTTTCTTTGCCTTTATGGCTGATGCTTTAGCACTCATAAACTCAACCTTTATTTATTTGCTCCATGTTTATCCATTTTTGGTCTAGGCTTAAAGTTCCTCTCATGACTTATGATCTAACACCCTTCTTCTATTCCTCATGTGATTTCTTTTTAATGCTAAATTTAACAGTTTAGTACCACCCTTTAGCATAATTTAGCTTTTCCAAATAGTATTAAAACCTTTGTAAACTAGAAATTATCCTTGTATTAACATTGGATCTAATGGGGATATATTTTCACTTGTGGAATGTTGAAAACAATAGACTAGCCTACTTTGTAATGGAATTTGGAGTCTGCCTCTTTGACCACAAATTTCCTACTTATTTAACTTCAAGTGGTAGTCCATTAATTGAATAAAATAGAAATTGAAGTACACATAGAATTGAAAAATGCATCTAAATAATATTATTCATAGTTATGATCTCTTTCATGCTTTCAATATTGCAGGAAGCATTTAAAGAGCCTTCCATTCATAGTGAATCCTATGATTTCACCATCCAATTGAGGAATAAAGTAGGTGTTGTTTCCTTGTACAATTAAAATAAGTAAAGATCACATCCACGGGTTGTAAAATTTTCCATGTTTTCCTCTATCCTCTCTCTTGCACTCCCTCTTGAGTACTAGGTCCCTTGGATAAAAGTCTCTTTCTAAGGACCTCTTGTCAAAAATTGTATTCATCCTTTGCTGAAGTTCTTTGATTATGGTCTCTACCTATTCCCTAGTATGTTGCAGTTCAAACAACTAATATATCCTCCTTACCATATCATTGGTTCCTCTACCTCATTATGTAACAACTTCATGGCCGCAATTCCTAGCTAGATGGGAAATATTGCTTATTTTCCATACATTAGTTGGAATGGTGTGTTGATCATGAATTGCCATTGATGTCAAAGGATCACATGATTGAACATGAATTATTATTGATGTCAAAGGATAATGTTGAACATAGGGAGATTGTTGAACATGTTATAGCTTATGCCAAAGGATAAACTGATTCCAAAAGAGATGAATAATTTCTCACAAAAAGATAGTTTGAAGAAATATATATGGAAGAATGTGGAAGTCTATAAAGAGAAAATATCCCACCAAAATATTGGTCCTATGTGAGCTTATAACAATACAACAAAGAAGAAAATTGAAAATGGTAGATATGTGCAAATATCATTTGTATGGGACTTACAAATGAAGAGCATGAAATACAAACTTGTGTGTAAAAGTCCCATAAATAAAATGGTATGTGTCACAAAGATTTATGCGGGAGAATATTAGATATGAAATTATGTGCATAAGTTCCAAAAGAAGTTGGCATATCTGAGCCCATCCCCGCAAATATGAATTGTGATAAGTGTCATGTCGACACAAATTATAACTTGAAGAAAATAGAAACAAGTGGGGATGTTATTCAAGAATAAGGAAATTCAACAAGTGGACACATCTCTTGAGTTGGAAAGAGGATAAATAAGCAAGAGATGGATGCGTTGAAGTAATATTGTAAAAATGGATACTTGAAGATATTCTAATATGAAAAAGTTTCATTTTTAGGTATCAATGTCTCGGTGATTGCAGAAAGAGTTTTATGTAGTAGAGCTGAAGTGTGTAGATAAACAAGTGATGAACAACAAGAAGATCACTATATAGAAGGATACTCGTATTCAGGACGTGTGAAGTTCTTATGCAGTGAAATACATAGGTTGTAGAGACGCAGAAGTGACTGAGTTAATAAAACTATTTATTATAGATACGGATATCATAGTCCTTATCACATATCATAGTTTTTGCAATTGGTTGTCTTGACACAAATATTCAGAAGGTAGATTCAGATGAGAAGGATTATAGTAGTTTCAATTTTACAGTTAAGGTAATTTGCAGTTCTTTGTTATACATGCTTATTTATATATCGGGTAGGTTGGATGAGACAAGGACAAGGGAGTCATAGCTTCCTTCCAGTAGTTGTTAGTAAAACATCTCAGGGAGGTTGGATGAGGTAAGGAACAAGGAGTTGCAACATCCTTCCAATCACAACTGGTAAAACAAATTCAGGGGGTTAGATCCTCCTTCTAGTTGTATCTAGTAAATACAATAAATGGGTTGGAGCCTCCTTATAGTTGGAGCTAGTAAATATAATTAAGGGGTTGGAGCCTCATTCCGATTGGATCTAGTAAATATAATTACAGGGTCGGTGCCCCCTTCTAGTTGGAGCAGGTAAATATACTTGGAGGCTGCAGTTGTCCACAGGTTGGTTCTTGTTAAATACAAGTCACAATTTACATAATCAGATAGAAATCTATTCAAGTCTATGCATGAAGTTCATGAGTCGATGCTCGTGTAGATCGAAGTCATTGCAGGTTGGTTCTTGTAACCAACATATTATAATTAAGGATATGGTTGATACCAGAAATGAGTTGGTGCTCATGTTTGGAGACTACATTCTCCCACTGATTTAATGATTGTTTTATGTATAGATATACTTATAATTATTATTTAGTGTGTGTGCACAATTGTTCTTGGTTCTTCTAAAAAAATTTTGATTGGTGAAAATTTTTTAATTATGAAAAATTGATATCTACACTTATACTGATTCACCCCCCATCTTAGTATAAGATAAATACAAAAGCTGGTATCAGAGTGGGTTTCTTTAGTAACATATTAACATCTAGAAGAAAGATCCAATGCGGATATGGACAAACAAGAAGATATGTCTACCAACTGACCACTGAAGTTTGATGGATCCAACTATAGACTTTTGAAAATATGAATGGAGGTTTATTTATAGTCTCTTAGTATAGATATTTTAAATTAGTGGAGTATAGACATGAGTTTCCTAAGGAACCCACAAATGAAGAAGAAGGAATTGATGAGCACACAACTTCTATAACATCACCAGTTGACCTAGAAAATAAAAGACATTATGAATGGAGTGTAAGAGAAAAGAATGCAATACAATGCGGATTAGTTGATGATGAATTTACCAAATACAGGCAATGTACTACAACAAAACAAATATGAGACAAACTAAAGAGAATTTACGAAGGATATGAAAGAGTAATGAAGGCCAATATGCAAACCTTCTCTGCACAGTTTGAAATGTTGAAGATGAAGGAGGATGAATATATTGCAACATATTTTCTCACGGTATATGAAAAAGTAAATTCCATGTAGGGACTCGGAGCAACAATTGAAGAATACTCAATTTTACAAAATATCTTAAGAACTCTATTGTCATGGTTTAGTTCAAAAGTGTCAGCCTTGGAGGATAGATCTAACTTGGAAAAACTGACAAAAGATGAGTTGTGTGCAATTCTCATTGCTTATGAGATGAGGATTGAACCAAAGAATGTCTCTAGAAAGGAAGCAACATTTAAATCCACAAGGGATCCAAAAAGAAATAAGAGTGAGTGCAAGAACATAGCTAACATGTTATATGAATAAGAGGCTCATTTTGTAGGAAAGTTAAAAAAAAAGGACAAGGAAAGTACAAGGCAAAGTTACATTTTACGTGTTTTAAAAGTGGCAGGATCGGACACTTTGCTTGAAAGTGTATATATGAAGAAAATGAAGAAAGTGAGAATGAAGGAGAATTAGATTACCAAGAATGAATAAGTAAGCACCAACAAAATAGAATTTGGGATAAAACTAAATTTCCAAGGCAGACAGAGAGCCTGTACACTAAGGAGGACAATAGTTCATCAAAAGAAGAAGATAACAATGATAATCCAAGAGATGTATTGTTTATGCAATTGATTTAGGATGAAAATTTAGAAGAAGGAGGAAGATCATCAACCAAAGGAGTCCAAGGAAGCACATCAAAACCATCGAAGAAGTGGACCTACAATGGAATCTCTATGTCTTCTCCAAAATCTTAGGGGGAAGAAAAGTCAAGTTGCATGAAAGAATCCTCCAAATTAGAAAAGAAGAATGAGAGTAAATTTTCCTACAATGGAATTAGTTTACTATATTCAAAGACTAAAGAAAAAGAAAAATTGAATGACATAGAAGAAGGATATAAGTCTGAAGATGCTGAAAGTATTGACATTAGAGGAATTTTGGGGTCTAAAATGGGCCTCCTAAGGAAAATAATAAAATAATAGTTAAAATAATAAAATAATGGTTAAAATAATAAAATAATATTAATTAATTTTGGAGGAAGAAAGAAAAAAACTACTTTTTGTGTTCGTATTTTCGACATATCTCCCTGTGTTTTTACTCAAATTTTGATTGGGAGAGCTCGTTGGATGCGGAATTTGATTCCGCATCCAACGAGTACCCACACTGCATACTTTTGATGGACCCCGCTACCCCAAAAACAAGAAATACCTGGAAAAAAACGTGATGATGATGTCATCATCACGTTTTTTTCAGGTATTTCTAGTTTTTGGGGTAGCGGGGTCCGTCAAAAGTATGCAGTGTGGGTACTCGTTGGATGCGGAATCGAATTCCGCATCCAACGAGCTCTCCCAATCGAAATTTGAGTAAAAACACAATGAGATATGTCGAAAATACGAACAAAAAAAGTAGTTTTTTTTAATGACAAATATGCCAATTCAACCATTATGGTTGACTTATTTTATTGAAATTCTATTGGTTCTTGAATTCCAACTCACAAAAACTTATTTTGGCACGTTTTCTTATAAGGCCCATTTTAGACCCCAAATTTCCTCTAATGAGTAGATTGGGAGGGAGAATTAGTTAGTGCGTTGGAAGAACTAAAAAAAATCAAGGAAAAAAAAATAAGGTGCTAAAAGAACAATTGGAAAAGGTAGAATAACAAGTCAAGCATGCTAAGTATGTGCATGGAGTATTAGAGAATTAAATGAATGATAGATAAAATAAAATTGATTTGTGCAAAATACAAGACCAAGGAGCTTGAACAAAATAAGGTTGTACTTGAAAAATCTTGGAAGGAATCTAAATCTTTGAATGAGCTAATGCAACAACAGTTTGCAAAAGAGTTTGAAATATCATACTCAAAAGATAGGTAGTTTGTGCAATTTAGGGGAAAACTAAAAAATGTATAGACATAGATACACAAGCCAAGTTCAATAATAGCTTGACAATTCTAGACAAGATACCAAGCAACCAAAGGTCTCTAGAGGACAAGAAAATCTTTGGATGTATAAAGGCAAGTGATGATGTGTGCGACAAAGGAAGACTTGTTTCTAAAAAACATGATACATCTCATAGAAGATATGAATTGCTTACAAGACATAGTAAACCCAAGTATGTTAAATCCTTTATATTTACAAATAGCTTCAGTTTAGTAAATTCTTGGAGATGTCATTATGTTGGACACATAGAAAAATATTGCCACACCATTAGATTTTATGTGTGTGATGAATATGGGCACAAGGATTTGCACTATTCCATGAGAGAAGAATAGCCAAAAATACATATCCGGATTAAGCATGTGGAAGAGAATCCACCACAAAAGCAAGCGCTCATTGTGCACAAGAAGAAATGGGTCAAGAAGGTATCTCAGAAGTGCGTAGAAAATGTATACAATGCCATCAAAGTTAATATGATTGCGCACAACAAGACATGGGTGAAGAAGGTATCTCAGGAGTGCAAAAAAGATGTAAACAATGCCAGTTCAGTTCAAGCAGCTAGCAATTTCTACCTTCATTGCTAACCAAAAGGGGTTATGCAAGATCCAAGAGTTCAAACAAGTACATTTGGAATTGAAGGACTAAAGAAGTAAATTTTTCCATATATAGTTTGTTTGAAGATTGTTATTATATTATATGAAATATGTAGTTGTTATTTTCAAAAGTGTGGGATTGTAATACATAAAAATAGTAAGGAGACACATGTACAAGTAATACACATGGATTGGACAAAATGGAAATTTTGTATATATTTTAAAGTATT
This sequence comes from Pseudotsuga menziesii, assembly GCA_001517045.1. Classification (NCBI taxonomy): domain Eukaryota; kingdom Viridiplantae; phylum Streptophyta; class Pinopsida; order Pinales; family Pinaceae; genus Pseudotsuga; species Pseudotsuga menziesii. The sequence goes on from LPNX010427697.1 coordinate 529,169, forward strand.
ATTACAAAAATGGATCTTCAAAGCTCATATTACATTAGGACACACATTGGTATATAAAAGAGAACAATGGAGGTGAAAAAAATTGAAGTTGATAAAAGACGAAGATTAGTCATAAATGTAGTTTGAGATCAACTTCTTAAAATTGGATAGTAGACAGTGGTGGCGGCTCGACAAGTTCATAAGATTGTAATGACAAAATCAGCTCCAGAGTAGAGGATGAAGGAGTATCAACTGATTTTTTTGTTCAAACACTCAAATGTCTTCTATTGTTGCTACTAAAAAGGGTTGACTTGGTTGGTGAGATGAGAAAACTTCTTAGAAGTGTTCTGGTTAAACTGCGACAAATGATACCAAGCCATGAAGCTGGACTCTTGCATCCATTTTTTCCAAACTCCTGCTTCAACCCTCAGTCTTCCAAATTTCCCCATAATATGATTGAACCACAAAGAAAATACTGTCAAGGGAGTCGTTAAAATTATGAAAGAACAGAGACATGGTGATTGAAGACTAAAAAGTGTGATAACAAAGACTGAAGAACCATAATAAGATTGACAAAGAATCAACCAGGGTGGTAAACCAAGTAAATGCACAACCATCTTATAGAATTGGGAGACATTTCTCCATGCACCTAAACATAAAGTGAATAGACCTCAAGGTTGATGAATATGTGCAGTGAGAAATCCAAAGAAAGTACGAAGATGCCAAAATTTAATGCATGAAATTAAAAAGGGAAAAAAAGAAAAGTTTGATTCATTGGATTGATTTGAAGGAATGACGTAGGAATAAATTTCAAGTATGAACGCAACACATGGACTAATTCATCATACTTTTCACACGCGCAAAAGGACGGGAGTATGTGTGAACACGTGAAAATTTATTTGAAACCATTAATTTCCTCGTGGATGAAATCTGAGAGAAAATCACTCGCAGACAACATTAATTGAGATACAGACATGAAGCATAATAGTTCCATTCTATGTACTTGACGCATAGATGTTTTATTTGCATCATGGCACACTAGAATCATGCCAAATAAGAAGCAATGAGCATGAATCTAGGGGGAGTCAGCATAGAGGAGAGTCACGTTTCCATTGATGCAAAGGGGGATAATGAAGAATATGAATACCAAAAAGAGGGGAGAATAAAAAGGCAAGAAGATTTAAAGAATATAAAGACAAGTCTACGCAAAAAGAACATAAAGGAGTAGAAGGAGGAGTAGAAGGAATAATATCAGGGGTGTATTTTTGTGCACAAGAGAAGATCACACCTTCAAGGAGAGATTATGAGAAGTGTTATGACAAAGTTATGTTTGCATCAATGCCAAAGGGGGATTGTTCAACGTGAATTGTCAGTGATATCGAATGATTGAACATGAATTGTTATTGATGTCAAAGGATATTGTTGAACATGTTATAGTTGATGTCAAAGGATAAATTGATACCAAAAGAGTTGACAACTTCCTCACACAAATCCAATTTGAAGAAATATATATGGAAGAACGTGGAAGCCTAGAAAGAGAAAAGATCCCACCATAATACTGGTCCTATGTGCGCTTATAACAATATGGAAAATAAGAACATTGAAAATGGAATATATACACAAATATCATTTGTATGAGACTTACAAATGAAGAGCATGAAATACAAACTTGTGTATAAAAGTACCACAAAGAAAATGGTATGTGGCATGAAAACTTATAAGGAAGAATATCATATATGAAATTATGTGCAAAAGTCCAAAAAAGAAGTTGGCATATGTGCACCAAACCCCACAAAGATGAATTGTGATAAGTGGCATGCCAACGTAGATAATAGATTGTAAAAACACAAACAAGTGGGGGTGTTATTCAAGAATAAAGAACTTTAACAAGTGGACACATCTCTTGAGTTGGAAAGAGTATAAATAAGCAAGAGATGAATGTGTTGAAGTAAGTTTGTAAAATTGAATACTTGAATATATTCTTATTTGAACAAGCTTATTTTTTGGGTATCAATGGCTCATTGATCGCATAAAGAGTTTTATGCAATGGAGATGAAGTGTCAAAAGCAATAGACGATGAACAAAAGGAAGATCACTATATATAAGGATACCCACATTGAGGATGTGTAATGTTCTTACTTAGTGAAATACACAAACCACATAGATGCAGAAGTGACTAAGTTCGAAACATTATTTAGTATAAAGACATAGATCACAGTCCTTATCACACATAATAGTTTTTGCAATTGACTATCTTGACGCATATATTTAGAAGGAAGACATAGACAAGAATGATTATTACAACTGCAGTTTAATAGTCAAGGAAAATTATAGTTCTTTGTTATACATTCTTATTTCTATATCAGGAAGGTTGGATGGAACAAGGATAAGGTAGGTGGAGCTTTCTTCTAGTAGTTAATGGTAAAACATCTCAGAGAGGTTGGACGGGGAAAGGAAAAAGGATTTGCATCTTCCTTCTAGTCGTAGCTGGTAAAACAAGTTCATGGGGTTGGAGCCTCCTTCCAGTTGTATTTGGTAGATATAATTAGGGGGTTGGATCCTCCTTCCAATTGGAGTTGGTAAATAGAACTAGGGGGTCCGTTCCTCCTTCCCATTGGAGCTAGTAAATAGAATTGGGGGGTTAGTTCCTCCTTCCCATTGGCTATGGTAAATATGCTTGGAGTTTGAATTTTTCCATAGGTTGGTTCCTGGTTTCTACAAGTGACAATTTGCATAGTTCAAAAAGGCATTTGTTCAGGTCAATGTATGAAGTTCATGAGTCAGTGCTCCCGTAGATCGAATTCGTTACAAGTTGGTTCCTGTAACTAACAGATTGTACTTGAGGATTAGTTTGATATCTAAAATAAGTTGGTTCTCATGTTTGGAAATTTCATCCTCCCAATCATGTAATAATTCTTTTATCTATAGATATACTTATAATTATTCTTCAGTATTTGTACATGATTATGCTTGTTTCTTTTGAAATTGTTTTGATTGGTGTAATTTGTTTAATTGTGAAATAATTGATATATGTGCTTATACTAACTCACTCCACTCTTAGTATAAGATAAATCCAACATGGTGAGGTAGCTATTGATATCTTGGTAATCGTAATGTTTGTGCATAACGTGTATTTAAGTGAGCATCCTAGGCCTTATTGTTATGTGAAAACATCTTCTTAATTTTACATATTAATATTTTATTTGAGGATTCTGGAAAACCATTACCTTGTGGGTAAGGTTGAGTTGAAATCTCCAATTCTACATTGTAGTCTTGGAAGAATTTCATCATTATGGAATATTTAAATTCCTGTGCATTATCTATGATAATTTTTCTCAGACATCCTAAGCTTAACATAATGTCTTATTCAAGAAACATGATAATAATTGAGCCAATAACTATTATGATTATGATGGCTTCTACCCACTTTGTGAAATAACAGGTGGTCGTTAAGATCCATTTGTGATGACCATTGGAAAGGAAATTAATTTCCCCAATGAAGTGGTACACCTAATTCTCATCAACATCATGTTGCAGCATAAGTATCTCATCAATTGTCTCAAATTCCTCAAATACTGAAGTTGAAAATGAGTGGGGATGAGTAATTCACTAGTTTAAGCCACCACCGCACTTTACCTGTGTGTAAATGATGGTACCCATCTCAGCAACACCTTTTCTCCATTTTCAAAGAGTGATGCCACTACCTACTACTCACTTACAAGTAGGGTGCTCCCTTAGGACAACCTATTCTCCTTGGACAAGGCGCGGTTCTCGACTTATGAAGGAAAACAAGGAAGGTTCAAGAGACTTCTTGAAGCTATCCTTTGTGGAGCCTCATCCCTATGATTCAGGAATACTGGAGCTGGAGATCCCCCATCCAAGTATCATTCCTCCACCTCTCCCACAAAATCCTAAACTTAACCTATCCTCGCAAGCCTTGATATACTAGCTCACCCCTCATGGGAAATGGGAGGAAGAATGTGTTATAGTATCTAAATTTTGGCCAAACTCTATCAGACTATTGAGTGGTTAGTAGGCAAGTTGAAATCTTTGAGGGAAGGATCTTTTGAGAAGTGTTCTAAACACCAAGGAATTGGTTGTATACTCTCCTTATTAATATTTTAATGCAATTATAGTTTCTTTCTCATAAACTTTGTATGTCTCATTATCATGCTTTGTTTATTGTTTAACCCCTTGGTATTTTACATAAGATTATAAACCATCTTGTTACTCTCACCTAGTTTGTATTTTGTTGTGTGTATTACAATATCTATGCATAGTTCAAGCACATCAAGGATCATACCTTTACAACCTATGGAAGGTGAGGAGCAGTTAATTCAAGTAGTTTATTTGATCCTAGGGAAATTTTCTCTATTCCATAATTTGTTTTGCTATAGTTTTGAGTCTTTCAATCTAGGGAAACAACCTCTATCAGCATTAGTTGAGAATTTCTAGTGACACAAGTCTAATCCCCACTACTATAATGGTGCTTCCACTTTGATAGGCTCGAGTGGTAAAGGAACCAAATTCTATTTCCCTACAAATAGTTCTCATTCTATGAATGCTATGACAATGGTATTGGCATCAGAATATAGTGTGGGATAATAGTATCCTTCCCTCGATATTTTATAAGATTTACCTCTCCATGCATGGTGACCCCCACAAATAACTTTATGAAACTTTGTTATAATCCCTCCACTTTCTTCTTTGATGACACAATTTAGTAAAATTCCTAGTGGGTATTTCAATACAATTCTTCACCCAAGATGTAGTATTTTATAGGTTTTATCTTTAGGGACCTAGAATTACCTTAACCATAATCATGTTCATATTGAAGATGCAGTATATAGAACACTATGTCATTGTACCATATGGAATAAGAAACCATTGAATTTACAACTATATGGGTTTCCTATGGATTACCTTCTTGAGGTTAATTTATTGCTACTATATCAACAACCATATTCAAATATAGGTAATAACAATTTGATTTAGCCAATAGGTCTTCTAACCCTTGAACCTTAATCAATTTGGTGGGTTTTATCTCCAAGTCATACTCTTGGATATTATCTATCCATTTCCCCCTCCTTCCATCATTATTAGGTTGGCGAGAATCATCTTAAATTTTATGTTAGGTACATAAGTAGTGAATTTCAAAAGAAAAAATGTAACCCTTGAAAGCTTTAAAGGACTTTAGCATGTCATAAGCATGTTTTTCCGTTGTGTTGTACCTTAATTCTTCATCTCTCAAATATTTTCTAAATAATTCTATGGGTTGTTCATGTCCTTCATTATGTTTCTGCAACATGACAACCACACTTGTACTTTGTGAGGAAAAAGAGAAAATTAGGAAATATTTACCATAATCAAGACTACTTAGTAATTGTAATTTATCTAATGCTACTTTAACTTGTTGAAATGACTCCATGGATTCATTATTCCATTCATCCTCCCTATCCTTATCTAGCTGTCAACAATTCTCTTGACAGTCTCATCAAAATCAAATATAAATATCCTAAAAAAATGTTTTTTTTCCTCAGAGAGACTATATTTCATTCGTATTCATGGGTTACCCAATCAATTTTATTTCCTGTATCCTTTAAACATCAATTTACCCCCTATTTTAATACAATATACCCCAACAACTTAAATTCCTACATTGTAAAATGGAACTTCTTGGGATTTAGGGACAACCCAAAATTCCTACAGTTGTTGAATGTTTGTTTGAAGTGTATAAGGCGTTATTATTTGGAATTAGAGAATATTTCCATGTCATTCATGTATATCACTATAAAATTGTCCTTTTAATCCACAAAGGAAATGCCCATTTCTCAATGGAAGTTGTTTCTTGCATTGATAAAGATAAAACGAATTTTGTCATACATGAAAGTGCCCAAGGTGTGGTGAAAAATGTCTTTTATTTTCCTTTTACATGCATATAAAAAATTTTGTATCATAAGAATCCATCCATTATGGGTATTATTCTAGATCCTTCCACCCTTTGTAGGATATGATCCATCTTAGGAAGAGGATATTTATCCTTGAGGGATCATTTTATCAAGTTTGTAAAATCAAAACAAAGCCTTATCTCTTCATTCTTCTTCCTAACATGTGCTAGGTTGGACACCCAATCATAATATCTCAAATTATTATAATTTTAGCATCCAACAATTTTCTTATCTCCTTTTCAATAATATGCAACAAGATGGGGTTTTCTTGGCTTAGATTCTGCTTAAAAGGTTTACCTTCTGGTTTTAGGGGTATTAGTTGTTGTATGACAATAGTGTTACATGTCTTTAAATTTTCATACCTCGAAGCAAAGACATCCATATATTACTTAAACCATTTAAGGTGCCTTTGTTTGAAATATGAAGTCATGAGTTTGGAAATGTTGATATATTTTGGATCTTGTCATGTACATGTGTTAAAATCTTCCACATCCTCAAATTTATGATGTACAATAGGTTTAATATGAACATAATTTTTTTCAAAGATATATTCTAGAGGCATTATGCTTTTGGGTATGAAATTGTGTTTATTTATAATTTTAAGATTGACAATGTGATTGATCAATTTTGGAGCCAACTATACTTATTCTTGAATTAATTCCTCATCTTTGGTCCCTTCATCCTAGTCTACACATGAGGGAAAAAAATCACCTATTATATCAATGGATTTCTTTATATGTTTATTATCTTAAAATACTTGTCAATATTTCAAATTATCAGGAACCAATGGTTTGTACATCATCTCAATCTCATACTTTAGTTGTAGTCCTTTGGGGGGGGTTAAAAGTGTTGGAAACCAAGGCCAAGGAATATGCATGTTGGTTCAATTCTCCTAGAACAACAGTGACATTGCAAGCATAAAAATATGTGTCTATGAGATCCCATACCTAATTTCTATAATCCCTCATATTGGGGTTCTTTGTTTGATAATACCTTTTAATATATTGTACCACTAGCTTGGAATGTCCAAATTCAAATATTGGCAATTCCCATTTTCCTAGTAGTCTCAAGCCCCATGATTAATGCCTCATAATATGCTACATTGTTTGTGGCTTCAAAATATAACATAATACAAGGAAATTTTCTCGCCAATAGGGAGAATTAGAATAAATTTAAACCTCATTTCCTCTTTGGATGATGCTCCATCAAATAATGGTTTCTAAATATGTTATGTATTTGCTGCATTTCTTGACTATCGTGAGACAAATTATAATTTTGAGTGTTTGGGAAATCCTCATACTCCTCATTTACTGATGAAATACAACATCACATATATTCTTCTTTAGCACATAAAGGATATTTCTTGCTACTATTTGTATCAGTTACGACATAGCCAAATATGCCTCCTTTTATGGTCTCCTACTTTCTGCTGTAAAGATTGGGATAGTGGCATATTTCATGTCCATCTACATGGTTCCTCCCAACTTCTTAACAACATAATCCCATACTTGGTAGGGAGAACATCAACCATGGGGTCTTTACTTAGTGAAACCATGTCATAGAACCTTCGTTCATGGGATATTAAAGAATACCCCTAATTTTACTAGATATTGATAATTACTTACAAAAATCCTTTTGTTAAGCCCCCCTCCCAATACATCTTTCCAATTAAAAAAACCCTATTTTTACAATATATTCTTTACTTTTACTAGAAACCCCTTTTAATACCCCCAATACCTATAAATCCCCCATAACATATTCCCCACCCCCCAATACCTACAATAAATTGACCTTATTTGTCATAATTAAAACCCCCCCTTTATGAATGAACATGATAAGATATTGCTCAACAAGGTGAATCCCTAGTGACATCAACCAATACTACATCCATCACGATACTCTTTATTAGTAGTTGGGCTAATGTGACTACCAAATATTTAATCATACCCACACACTTTACCTTCTTAGATTGAAAACTATATAAGCCATGATATGGCCTTGTTATCTCTAGACCTAATTGTTCTATTATACTTTAGGAATCAGATTATCGGAGGTTCCTAAATATAGCATGCAATTGTACACCAATTTATCTTGTATTCTTAGTGTTACATAGTGTTAGTTTTTCTTAGATCTTATTATCTTAGTTAGGATCTTTATCTTAAAGAATAAATAGTATAAAAATATTCATAAGATAGAACATATACACAAGACACAAATATTTTCACCAGGGAAACCATAAAAGAGAAAACCCCACAAACTTCATCAGAATAATAAAGTCACAAAAACTGTGTCATAATATGAACAATCCCAGTGATAAGAAGTCTTAAGCAACTATCTATCTCTCCTCCTCCTCTCTCACTCCCTCATGCAAACTTGAGTGAGTGTGAGGTGTGTATAAATGAGGGATAGTTCCTCCCGATTTATACTAATTAAGGGACTAACCTATTACATGACTGGGACCAACCTCTTACCCTAATAGGTCCAACTTCTCCTAGAGAGACTCCAAAAATAAACTACATGATGTTTCACTGGGGACTGTTGCCCTGACTGAAAACGGAGGCTATAACTCAATATCTATTCACAATAATGACATCCCAAAAGAAGGTAAACACATTTTTGATGGGGGTACAACAACATACAATGATAATATACATCATAATATATTCCAAAGTTACAAATACATCAACACTCCCTCTTAACTAGGGAGGTATTCTCTTTCTTCCACAATCATCAACACATATGGTCCAGTTATCATCACAGAGTCATCATCATAGTTGCTTCCATCATCATCTTCTTATTGATCATAAAAAGGTACTATCTGTCATCAGAAGTTTTTACAAATCCAACCCTTTTTCATGTTGGGTGTAGGCCTAGTCCTCATTTAGTTATTCATCACAGCTACGAGCAAGCCATCGCGTATTGAATAGTCTAGGACCTTCTTTACATTTCCATGGCAATAACTTGCATCTCCTACCTTTATCTCATCATTTCCATATCATCTCTTGTGTCTTGCACAAAACAAAATACACATAGCACAACCCAGATGCAGACCACCCGTGTTCTATCACCATAGTAGTATGCCAGGATCTTTCACGTCATTGAGACAACCTATAACATCCACTTATGTCAAAATCACCTAGGAGCATACCAAGTGCATTACATATTTCCATGTTCAACCTACATTCTACCAGCATAGGAGAACTAACTAGGTGCATTTCAAGTGCCTTGTGACCTTATCATCTCTAACATGGGAACACACACACATATAGATGTATATGTAAGAACTGATTATGGCCAAACAACCTGCTTCACCAGGGAAAGTTTACATTCCAGGTCAAACTCAAGGAATTATTACATGATTAACGTGCATCCAGGATCTTTTCCATTCAGAAAACCATCAAGGCTTATTACATTCGAGTAACATGCGTACCATGTTAGGGATCCTATTTACAATAGGACAACCCACATGACTTATTACATATGCATAACCTACGTACGTTTCCAGAGCTCATATTTACATTCAAATAACCTGTTTCAAGACTTATTACATCTGAGTAACCTGTGCATCACACCAGGAAGCATATTTACCCTCAAACAACCTACAAGACTGATTGCGTCCAAGAAACCTACAACACTAGGGTATTTTCCACTCAGACAACTTATTTGATTTCCCATGTGAGATATCATGCATCTCCTTCTTTTGGTCTCTCGCTATTTCTAGCATAGAAACATATTAGGACTTATTACATTCAAGGATAACCTGCGAACTTTTCCAGTATTTATGACATCCAAGGAAAACCTGCATGATTGATTATGTCTAGGAAACCTATGATATTTACCACGATTTTATGCTCAGAAAACTTGTCTCTCTAGCTATGCTAGAACTCATCAATCCCTTTTTCGAGGGGTCTCGTTCTAGATCACAACAATACTTTCTTTGAGGTAATTGAACTTCAATCTGGCAAGAGGCTTGGTAAACACATCGACTATCTGGTCGTCCATTTCCATGTACTATAGCTTCATTGCTCCTCTCTACACCATATCCCTCATATAGTGGAACTTGATCTCTATGTGCTTCGACTTGTCATGGAACACATGGTTCTCTGATAGCTTCATGCAAATTTGATTGTCGCAAAATATACAAGTCACATCTAAGAGATCAAACAAGTCATACATTAGCTTCCACAACCACACTGCCTCGCAACTATCTGATCAATCTTTCCTGACTAATTATTTCTTTCAACCTTTTGTATTCTTTTATTAAGTTATATTTGGAACATTAATAATTGTAATTTCAATTCTTATATGCAAGTTAGATGTCTTAATATTGTATTGGAATTGACATGAACATAGTTGAAAATCTAAATCCTTATTTACATACTCTATGTGTTATCGTTACCATGAAATGGTATCGTATCAACATCTATGTATCTTTATAACTATTGTATGCTTAAAACTTAACAATGGATATTTCTCCCTCTCCCATAAAGATTCAAAAAAACTAGATATAACCCGAGAAAAGGTAACTAAATGTTGTTAATTCTCTAGATTGCACGAATAAATGTAGAGGAAGTGTAGGCAATTCATTGCATCTTGTGAATGACCCAAATCCAAGCTATGCATATGCTCATATGGTGTTATTGTAAAGTAAGAGGAATTTTCTATGCTCATTTGGGATCAAAATCAATGATTGTTTTGATAGGAAGGTAGGGAAGTCCATCCATGAAAGGGATTCCATTTTGCATTTTTATGGAGTTTGATTTATTTGAGATTATAGAAAAAATGAGATGTTTATGGCTATACTTGTATTTACATGATACAAAATTGGTGGATTGGTAGGATGTGGTGTGAAACATATGCAATTCTCAAATTTTCTAAGCATTGCACTGACAATTGAACTATCAGTATTTTACATTCTTTGCTACATTGATCTCTTTACTAGGTTGTCTTTTTCGCATGTTTCCTTCCCCATTACTATTTCGTTGGGTCTTCCACTATCCAATGCTATAAATTGATCAGTCGACCATCGATCCTAGTGGGATAACTATTAGCATTATATTGTTAGTTTATTTAACGTCATGTTTGCTTATACTAAGATGTGTTACGGCTCATGTTTGTTACAACTTGGTAATATGATATTAAGGGGGTGTTAAAAATGGGTTGATAAAAATCGATATCTACAATATCTGGGGAAACTAGGGGTTTTCTTAATTAGAAAGGTATATTTAGAGGGGCATTCAAAAATACAATTTTAGGAGGAATTTTCCAATATTTAGTGAAATTAGGGATATTCATTAATATCCTATGAACAGTCGTTCTATGTAACAAGTTCACTGAGTGAACCCCTCGTGGGCTTTATATTCCTTGAATTTACTGAATACTTCATTTTTCCCTTTCAACAAATATATCTAAGTCTTACGTGAGAAATAATCTATAAAGGAAACATAGTACACATACTCGCTTAATGAGATAGAATACATGGGTCTGAATACATCCATGTGTATTATCTCCATTATTCCTTTAGCCTTTCTTTCACTGTTGGGAAATGTATTCTTTGCATTCTTTCCTTGTGCACATCCTTTGCAAATTCCTTCATGATTTTCCTAGATTTCTAGAAGTTCAGAGAATGCTTTGCTTGCCATTGGTAGTGCTCTATAGTGCACATGTGCAAGCCTTTGGTGCCATAGTTCACTTGGTTCTATTAACTCATGAACCAATGCTTGTTCAGATTGTCCCTTTAGCTTGTACAAGCCACCGTCTTCTTCTCCAATTATTGTTTCATCATATATTGTCTTTCCTTTAGTCCACATCATAACTTGGCCATTGAAAAATGCAACTCTTAACCCTAGAACATATAGCACATCCTTCATCTTTAAATATTTCCCAGAGTCTAGCTTGTATGAAGCTACTCCACTCCCTTTTATTGTGTATTGATAATTATCTCCAAGTTTCACCTTGCGAGGTGATTTATCCTCTCACATATTGACAAATGATTCTTTATATCTAGTCATGTGTTTATATGCCCCACTATCCACAAGCCGATCATTGCTTCCTAGTGAGATAGTGCCAGTAAGTGATCAGATTAGCACATACTATTCATCTTAATCATTCTTCTCTCTTCTTAATCTTTTTTTAATCGGTTCATCGTATTTAGTAACACAAGCATGCTGTAACTCTGCTAAATTTTCAGCTAAATTCTTCGCTAAATGGCTACAACTATGCTAATTTTTTCTCTAAATTCTCTGCTAAATGGCTGAAACTCTGCTAAATTTTTCCATAAATTTTTCGCTAATTGCTGAAATTTCACTAGAATTGCTAGAAGTCAATTGAGGGCTACTTTTGAAGGAGAAATGAAAAAACCACTGTTTGAAGAAGTTTTGAAGTATTATTTATAAAGAAGAAGCATATTCCATTAGCATCATCAGTGGGAAATTAGAGTGGTTTTGGTCACCATGCATGGTAAAATGAAAGCAACACTTGAACGAGCCATTATAGTTTGGATGCTACATAAGTTTTGGGTTGCATGAGGACATGAAACAAGTTCATTTTGGCGGAGATGTTGGATTATGAATTTGTCCCTATTTTCATCATTTATCGACATCTATTTCATCCATTTTCCTCCTATTATTATCCATTTATCACTCCATTTTCCATCCATTTGTTATAACTTCCCGTAAAATACCATATTACTCCCATTGATGATTTAGTGGTTAATAATGATTATTTTATTTTAGTTTTGATGAATTGAAGACTATTATGCATAATTTTATTGATGATGGTTTGTGGAGTGATTTTTCATATTAACAGCAGTAGTACTCATGGTTCAAGCCTACAAAGTTGGCACGCTAGCACATATCCACATGGAGATTCATAACATGTTTTCATTCCTAGGATTGATTATGTGGATTAGTGATTTCATTTCATGCCCAAGTCCAACATAGCAGCCTCCAACTCATGATCAAACGACCTTAACAAAAAACGCACGCTAGATAAGAAAACCTTGATTCGTGTCTCTATTTGGAGGAATATGGAACATAATCTAGAAAATTCGAGACATGGGTTTTGTGCGTAACGACCTCAATTATGTAAATCATGAGGAAATCGCCAAACAAAGCCACGGTTTGAGATATATAGCTGGTTCTATAAATGTGTAATTCCCATATTTACAGTTACGGTCGTGTCTCAAATTAATAGATTTGTTAAAACAAATTCCAAGTTGGGAATTTGATTCCTCATCCTTATGAAGGGTTTTTATGTATAAATATGTAATCAATCTCATGGGAAGGATAAGAGAGGGGAGCAAAAAATGTTATGCTATAGAATTTGATCCACACTATGTTGTAATAATTTAATTCTTGTAATACATGTTGGAAGTTTCTTATTTCTGAAGTTGTAGACCTTCATTGTGGAGATCCATATCTTCTTAATGGAGGCAGGGCCCACTTCCCTCAGCAGATGCTAGTATTGTTTATTGTAAGTGTGTTATTGTTTAGATTTTTTTATTATTTAGTTCATGATTTCATTCATTATATTTATCATAGTTTTTTTCATGTTAAATCATTTTGATAGATCGTTGGCCAACATAACATTTCTTTCAGATTTATGTAGTTAGATCTTGCTTCATAAGAGTTGATTTTGTTTTTAGATTTACAGTGTGATTTTATAAATAGGTTTGAGGTTTGATTTACTTTCAAGAAGGTGTGCTCTAGTTTACAAAGAGTTTCGATTTCATACCAATACATCAACATTGTTAGGTAGAAATTGTTCTTGCATAGATATTGCACGATAGCTTTGAAATAAAAGACCTCCTCGGGTTGACAATTTATGTTTTGGGAATTTCATATGTTTATTTCATTAGGTAATTAATCTTCCCAACACATGCTTTCCATTAAATTAATGAAACTGTACCTGCACTTCAAAACCCTGATTCTACTCTGTCTAGGGCCTGATAAATTTCTCAATGGTCGTATTCTCTGAACTCTCACTATCTAAGTTATGCCCCCCTTCTCATGGGTTTTTTTAATTATTTATTCTTTACAAATATTATCTTATACATGTCTCACAACCAACTCCTACAAATCAACAACTAGTTCGTAAACTAGGGTAACAACTTCTATTTTTAGAAAACCAAATTTATCTCCATCTATGACTCATGCAACTAACCTCTCGAGTCATCCCATAATTTCAGGGATATATTACATAATCCATCATTGTATGATACCTAATCAGACTCAGCATACTCCCTATCTATGCTTACTAAGAAATAAACACTTTTACACGAAATTTACAATGTCGTTTACAATTAACCCTCCTTGGCCTGACGTCTAGACTCTAAAGGTTTGTCTAAACACTTTGAACTTGAACATGAGTACTAATGATCCTACATCAGAATCCCAAATTAGAAAGATGATATGATCACTTGATCATGTTCCTTCAGTCTTCATAATTCCTGGATCCCAAAATATGGTTTGTTGCTGTCCATAAGCTGCATTGTCTTCATTATTTTTTAGCTGCATCCTTCCAGGATTCCAAATATTATGTTGTAGTGCTCCACAGTATTTACCTTCATCATTATTCACTCTCCATTTAACTTCACAATGTACTATTTTCCTTACCTCGTTGTAGCTCTTTTTACGAATTTTCATCAAGTCCCATAATCCATTTATGACATCCTTCAATTCAGTTTTTTGTTGAAAACAAATATTGTTTTCATAAATTTTCCACTGTACATGGATACAAACATTCCTATAACCTTCAAAATATGCATACTTAACTTCTTCTATCTTAGCATTGTCAGATTTCTTGAGATCTTCCTTCTATCTCAACTCTTTCCTTTCATCTTCAAACTATTGGTTACCTTATTTAGCTTTTCTTTCCTTTTCTTCTGCTTTTGCTCTTAATATTTCTCTAGATATTGTCCCAGATATTGCTTTCAACCAAACTTCCTGAATATCCTTATTGATATCTCCCTCCACAATATCCAATTGCTACTTCTTACCTTCAAATTTAATTTCGAAAAGTAAATTGTTTTCCAATTCCCTGATTGCAGTAACATATTCACTCACACTTCTCTGTATACTAGCACACATAACATAGTTTAGTAAACTAGTATTTTCTTCTGTCTGAACCAAAACTTGAGACATTCTTCTATCAATACCTACAATCCCTTTCTCATACTCAGATTCTTCCAGCAAACATTTCAACATTTCACTTTCTACTTGATCCTTCTCAAATACATCATCACTGTGGTTCTCTTCAATCCCAACATATCTTTCTCCCTCTTTCTTGACAACATTCAATAATTGTCCTTCATCTCCTTGACTAATTTTGGTAGTCGGGTCAGCCTCCTTCGATTCTAAGACTGATTTTTTTTTAGCATGAGACACATTTGCCTCACATTTATCCTAATTGCTATCTTCTTCTTTGTCACAAGTCCAATTTCTCTGTAACACTGCTGCTTCATTCTTTATCAAGATAGAATTTTGATCCTCCACCTCTATGACAACTCTAGATGTCTATCCAATAGTATCCTTTTGGCCACTTAAAAAAACCAACTTCTACCTATCCTCCTCAATAACAGGTTTCATCACATGAAGCATAATTGCTTCATCTCCATTGGAGATACTTCCTTCATTAAGCAAGGAATCTATAAATTTCTTCTGCTGTAATAACTCAACCTTTTCTTCCTCAGAAATACATTCCTCATTATATCTTACTTTGCAACTTTCAACCTCATCCAGGACAATCCCAAAAGATGGTTTGTCTTCTGGAAAACTTGCAATCACACACAACTTGTCAGTATTAAAACCACAAGAACCAATGGTCTTATTTGATGACTTATTCATCAAATCCTCTTGTTGTTCCAAGTCTTCTACATGACTCAGAAAATCTTCAATTCCTTTCTTCTGAGCTTCCTCAAGAATATCATTTGAATTCCTGATGCCTTCCTTTGTGTCTTCCTACTTTTAGCCATCATCATGTGCCAAACTTCCTTCTCTACTTTCAGCCTTTACAATATGCCGAAAAGAAACACCTTCTTTGAGCTGTGTATGAAAATTTATGTGAGACTTAACTGTCTCTTCTCCTTTCAGAACAAAATTTAGATTTTTCCTGAATTCTTCCTCCTTTATGAAAATATCACTAAATTGTCCTTCCTCACAATGTACACCTGCAAACAAACACAAGATATCAGATTTAAAACCATGAGACTTCTTGGCTTCACTTGAAGTTCTAGTCTTCAAGTCTTCCTCCTGATACTCACTTGCCTTGAGTATCTCATCCTCCCACTAAGATTTCATCAGTTGATCTTTCCTCTTTTGTACCTTATTCCACCTTATCTTTCTTCTCATAACAAAACCACATCTATGGTCTTCATCATTCCTTTGTAGCAAATCCATCAATACTTCAAGATGGACTATTATCTCATCCTTCTCCCTCTCATACTCTTCATCATTCATCTACTGCCATATGCCAATTTCCTTGGAATCTTCTTTCTTCACTTGGTTGCTTCTCCCTGAACCTCTAATATGACTAGAAATGGCCATCTTCTTCCCCATATTCATGAGTTTCTCACACTCACTATGAGCTGCACTAAGCATCTGCAGTAGCAGTTTCTCCCTACTACAACTTACCTCACCAATCTCTCCTATGTATTTGGTCTTTTGGAAACACTGGTTCTCTATCAGAAACCTCCTGAGAAATCCTCTTTGCCCCTTCTAGGCTTATATACTCAACACACCTTCTCTTGATAACACTCAAATGTCCTCTTGTATTTCAATCTCAACTGAAATACCTAGGTTCTGGCCACATTCTTCTTTCACTAGAAGTCTCAGTTGACTCCTTTCATCACTACTTCAGAGCTATGATATTCCTGCTGGGATATTCTTCAACTGCTTCTACCTACACTTCAACAATCTTAAAAAAACAAATACCATTTCCGTATAAAATATTAATAAACCTACTTCCTTTAGAACTTTAAGTTCTTATGCTTCCAAGCTTTCAAAATCCTGTTGCTACCAAAATTCTATGGCCACCTCCACACTTTTGTTCAGATTCAATCTCTGACTAAACTTATATTCTCCCTTTTGCATGAAACTACTCCTCCCAAAGTAGCTATCTTCCTCATCAGGAACTTCACTGTTCAAGCTATAAGCTTCTTTCTCGCCTACATCCACACCTCCTTAACTCGTAAATCCTCTTACAGAATTCCTGTCTATCTTCTTTCTTTCACAAAAGCACTTTCTCGCTCTGATACCAATTGATGAGAGGCCTATTACTATACCTGTCTAGACCCAAGGACCTCTCTTATATTCTAGTGTGCTCAAAATTTGTAGCACACTCTATTAATGACAGGCCTAAGACTAGACACAAGTAAATTTGAACCTGAAATCCGACAGCTTTGATGTCTGAAATTTGACAGACACTTGTCTGTTATTCGACAACAACATTTATTTTTGGAGTTGGTGGGAATTTGTTGGTTATTCAACATGAATTCAAAATCCATCAAATTTTAGACCATTTTTATTTGAATTAAGCATCTAAATTCCAACAGATAGCACTCCAATTCAACACCTGGAATCCATTGTTTCTATTATATGTTCGTCGAATTAAGTGTCAGAAATACAACTGCCTGTACATGGCCTAGGCGTCGAAAATCTGATGGCTTGAGGATGTTTAAAAAAATATATATTTTTGCATGGGAGATATAATTAGTTGAAGGTACTTTCTTCCATCTCCTTGCATGGGAGATTGTTCAATGTAGAATATGTAATGTAGAAAAGGGGCATCCTGTATATGCTTCACGGTCTGCCCAGGCACCAATAATAGATTTCAAGAAAACCACTTATAGTAAATATACAAACAATAAATGAATAGCATACTGATAATAAGAAACAATTAAATTCAGCAAGTAAGTTTATGATTAATTTATGACAAATACCTCAATTATTGACTGTTTCATCCATTGATCAAGTTTCTCTGTAGTGGCAGGAGGAGGAACTGTATCCTCAGAGGAAATGATCGATTCAGTATGCAGCTTCTTTAATGGGTCATGATATTTCTTCTTGCAGTAGTTTCGAGTTTCAAACAATTGACCAATTAATGACAAATTGGCCCTACTTATTCTTCTGCATGAGTTTTCTGATCGCCTTCTGGAAATCAAACACTAAGTATCCAACTGGAAATGACAGTTGTGAATATATTCAATGCACTGTGATGCCATTAATACATTAATACATCTCTAGATTTGTATTTGTAACACCGATCTTTAATTGCCAAAGATTACAGATTTTATTTGTAACTGACTGATTATCATGCTGCAAGAAGTTTATTTTTATGCAGCGTTTGGAGGAGCAAGTCAACTGAGTATGAAAGCAATACAATATCAAATCTACAACTTTCGAGCCTTCTTCAATTTTCTTGGTTTCATCTTCAGCTTCAATTCTTGATGCCAAGTTAAAGATCAATTTTACAACTCTAATATGATGTTGAGATGAAGTGAAGGAGGCCTTCCAATGGGATTGTGGTTGCTTTGTTATAGTTAGATACAAGGTTTGAAAGAGGTTGTGACATATCCAATGCAACCACTAAATCCTTGATGCATTTTGTGATTGCATATGCAATTTCTGAAGAATATCATTGTAGATATCACACAATAGGAATGAAGAGGCACATTCATTCCCATTTGAGAGCTAAGTTGTTTTGTGCATCTATGGATTGGGATTTTGTTCTATAGTTTTCAACACTCCAACAATGGGTGAATATGCAATAAAAATTGGGTGATGTAGATTTGGTGCGATCTACGTGAGGACAGGTCCATTTTCATTGGACAACCAAGTGGTTTGTCTACAAATTGGGCACCTGTCTTGTGGGTTACAACACTCTTACAATGGACATATCTGCAAAGAAAAATAAGGTTTAATGCTACATTGCATGTTTCTATTCAAAGATGGATTTCATATTGAGCATAGTTTCTCTCCAATGGTAGATAGATTGACAAGATTTAACGAATCTGAGCATCCTTCTCTCTTGCTTGCAACTTCTCTGTGCTTGTGTAGGCATGTTTTGTTGCTTCCATTGTAGCAAAGAGTCCATGTAAATGGCACAACAGGATTTGAACTCAAAATCCGATGATAGAATCCGACATCATCCAACGTTTCATATGGATGTCTTAGATAGTAATCATTGAGAAGTACAATGATTAGGAAATTTTTAATGCCGTCGAATTTCCAACATCAAGGGTGTCGCATATCCAACACATTGGACTCGGTTTTTTGACATCAAGGGTGTCGAATTTTCGACAGCTAAGGTGTCGAATATCTGACACTTTGGAGTCCATTTTTTTTTCATATATGTGTCTGGAATTCAACACTTACTCCGTAGGTTTTTCGACGCATAGGTGTCGGATATCCAACGTTAATTCGTAGGTTTTTTTGAAAGAAAATAATGTCAAATTTGAAAATTTTGAAATTGTTGGTCCCATATTTCCAACGGTAACTATGTTCAAGGAATCGGATATCCAATGACGTGACCATTATAAATTTAAACTTTTTAAAACATTTCGACATGTTTGTTGTAGAAGCAATGGACGATTTGCGAAAATTATTTATTCCTCGACGGACGTTTTCGGGAATTGTTTTATTCTTAAAAGGGTGGTTGTGGGAATTTTTTTGTCTTTGACAGACAGTTTGCTGAGATTTCTTTATTCTTCAACTTCTCTCCGTTTGATAAAATTGTGATGTGTGGAACTTGATTTTTCAAGAAAACTGGTTATATTCATTTACGAAGCTTGTGGCAAAATGTCAAATAGAAATAATTCGCATCCAAATGAAAACAACTGACAATTGCTTGCTAGACTATGGGATGCAGCAACATGAAGGGGTGATGGAAAATGTTATTGTCCATGTAATCAATGCAGGGGATTTAAGAGGAGAATAATATTGATCTCAATGACCACAAAACATTGCAGGGAACATGGACACGCTGAGGGGGGGGGGACGGATATTGACCATTTGTAGGTTTAGCATTATAGAGTTTTTTATATTCTTTGTTTTGGTAATCGTATGTATTATTTTTATTTTTCATATATTAATGTATATCTATTGATGTTTATATGTATTTATATTAAAGAAAAGACACCCTATAGCATATTATCCAGAGGAAGTGCTTTCAGAACAAGTTCAAGATCAAGATCATGGAGCGTGTATGTTTAATGGAGAAAACGTGAATGATCATATTGAACAAGATGATCATACTGATAATGTAGTTGAAGATGATGGTACAAATACATTGATCCATGATTCATTTAATGTTATAATGGATGATGAAGATGATGATGATAATGAAAATGATGATGACTTTGATGATGTTCATGATATACCTCTTCTTGATAAGGCATATGAACCCCTTTATGAAGGCTCCTAAACAAATCTTCTCTTTGTTGTATTGTTGATAATGAACTTGAAGGTTATGAATGGTCTTTCAAACATTGAAATCACACGGATTCTAAGGTATGTAAAATAATCCATCACATATATAGGATCGTGATAAAGTTTATCTGTATTCCTCTGATAATTGTATTGTTAACTCATTATTGATCATCGTACGGATGAAGCGTGTTTTGTTAATATTATTTATTTTTCTGTACCTTCTTAGTTAATTTTTGTTACCACCATCAAATATTTTACCTTGCACATATCGAGATTTATCTTCCATCATGAAAGAGATTGGAATGCATTATGAAGAAATTCATGCATGCCCCGATGACCATGTTATATATTATAATTAGCATGAATTTGCAACAGAATGTTCAGAATGTCATGTAAGTAGATATCATACCGATAAAGTAACAAAAAAGGTTCCTCAGAAGGTTCTTCGTTATATTCCCATCATTCCATGTTTGCAATGACTGTTCAGGTGCAAAAACATAGTGCAATTTATGGATTACCATGCCAGGAACAGAAGTCAAGATATGTTATCTAAATGCCAGTAGATGGTTCTACTTTTACAGATATGGAGGAAAAGTGGCCTCACTTTAAAGAAGAACCATGTAATCTTAGTATTTCGGTAGCAGATGGTGTTAATTCATTCACACAGATGAAATCCATTTACACGGAGTGGCCTATTTTTGTTATCAACAATAACATTCCCCCATGGTTGTCAATAAAGAGGGAGCACATAATGTTGTCGATGATTATTCTAGGTTTTTGTGTCTACAACTGTTTTATTTATAATGTAGTTGTGGCATATCATTTGTCATATTATGTTTCCTAATTTCATATATATATATCTTTTATTTTACTCTTTTGCATGGTTTATATATCTTAATGGTTCTCTTACTAATATATTTTATATCTACTTCAAATCAATCAGGTAAGTTCCAAGTCAAAGATATGAATGTATACATCGAACCTCTTATAGATGAGCTATTGAAGTTATGGAATGGCATCACTTTGTATGACATATCTAGACCAATACGACAAAGGCAATTTCAATTCCATGCAATGGTTGTATGGACAATACATGATGGCCCTAGGTTAAATTCATTTTGTGGCTTGTAATTTTAAGTTACACTTTAATTGCATTTAATTATATGGAGTAGTTAGAATAGTTTATATGTGAATATATTTGACATAGATATTCCATATCTAAATATTGTAGGTCTCCAGACAAAGGGTAAATTTGCATGTCCAGTTTGTGGTCCTAAGATAAAATCACGTCGTTCAAAAAGCTTAAGAAAGGAGGTGTTTGATGACTATAGGCATTTCCTCTCTAAGAATCACAGGTATAGAACAACTGAAAAAAAAAAATTCAATGGGAAGTAGGAAACTGCATTAAAACCACGAAGAATGACACCTCACCTTTGGAAGATGCAATACAATAGAAATCATCATCATGGTATGTATGGATCATCATATATGAATTGTTATATATTTTAATTTTTACTATGAGTTGTTTACTGTAGTGGCCATATTTGATTTATGATGTAATTTATTTATAAACTAATATTCATGATTTCCATCATGATCATGAAGGAATTAATGGGCTTCCACAAGGAATGAAAATTTATCTTATTCAATTTAGCAGGTTGCCCTACTATGAGCACCTACAAATTGCTCATTTGTTTGATACAATGTATATTGGAAAGAATGTTACTGAAACATTATGGAGACTATTGGAGCTAAGGAGGGAGAAAGATAAAGTTGTGAAATCTTGCAAAGACATTCAAGAAAGCAACCATGCAATGAAAGACATCATCCAATTTCATAGCAACAAAGACCAAGTTAATATAAACTCAATTCCATGGATGTTTACGGAGAAACAAAGCAACGTTGTCAAAGAATTAATGTGGAAAATTAAATGTCCCACTGGATTTTGTGTGAACTTGAAGAATATCATAACCAAAAAAGGTGATTTTGAGGGGGTCAAAACACATAATTGGAATGCCTTCATCAAGGTAATTATTATTGTTATGTTCATATAATTTATTTTTTTCATTTTAATGTGTATATGTTTTTTCTTGTTTGTATACTCTTTGTTTAATAAATGGTGTGGTTTGTATATTGATACAGTATGTTCTACCTCTCTCTCTCTCATGGAAAACTTTGAGAACAATGTCAAACAAGTTATATATAATCTTGGTAAATACATGAGGTAACTAGCGATTACTTTCATGTGCTTAGTGTTTCTTTAATTCTCTGTATAATTTTTTTTTTTTTTTGTGCACTATTTCATCATATGTCATTTAATGTTTTTTTTGTTAAATATCATTATTGGTTTGCGTCACTTGTAGATGGTTGGCATATAAAGAAATCCATAAAGAATATATGAAGTATTGGAGGAGAGAAATTCCTTGTCTCATGTGTGAAATGCGGAAGCATCTACCTTCGGCATTTTTCAATGCACAGGAACAATACCTCATACACCAAGTTGAGGAGATTGAGTTGTGTGGACTTGTGCACTCAAGGTCCATGTGGATGGTTGAGAGGAAATTGAAATTTATGAAGGGTTTGGTGAGACAAAAAGCACATGCTAAGGCTTCTATGATGGAAGGATATACAGTATACCAAAACATGTTGTATGTTAGTGAATATATTCCTATTTTAGCGTCAAAGCTCAATTTACGTCGCATTTGTGATCCGGACTCCAATAACAAATTTGAAGGGGAGAAACTGAAGGGGAAAGGTAGATTGAGGAAGCCGAAAGGTAATTATTAGCTAGTGGATGTTTATTATATTGTTCATATTCTAATTTTATTTCTAGTTATTGCTTCAATTAAGAGAATATTATACTTTGTTCAGTATATTTACACCTATCTTTCATTTTAATGGTTATTGTCATCAAAAAGTTGGTCGAGAATGGGATGAAATTCATTTATACATCACAAACAATCTTGACTGGATGAAAGTATGGATTGAACGATGCAAACAATCGGGTCATGAAATATCATGGGAAAGTGTAGCTTCATTGGTAAAAGCAGCACAACACAATGGAGATAGAAATCTAATAGAAAGGGAAATTGATTTGGAATATGATTTAAAAGATAAAATGGAAAGCATATTAATCAATCCCTCTAAATATTTTATTCTGTAAATTACATTTTGACGTACATGTTGTTCTTTTCCATGTATTGCTGCATAAGGACTGAATGGTTGTGTAATATTTTCGTGTATTTCTTATTGCAGGTAAAACACCATAAGGCTATGATCTGTAATGGAGGTAGATATCAGATCAAAAAATTGGATGAAACAAAGAAAACATTAGATTTCGGGATATCTGATGTCTTTGAGGTGACCAATGTTTCATCTAGAAGTGACAGACATCTAGAAGTCTCAGAAAATTGATACTATGGGTATTTGGAAGATATTATATAGTGTGACTTTAAATCCTTTAAGATAGTTCTATTCATTGTCAAATGGTACATGTTACGATTGAATCAACGTGATCCCAATAGAACTATTATTGAACATGATAATGGATTTACCATGGTAAACACAAGGTTGTTTGAGTCAAAAACAGAGACCTATGTTCTTCCAAGCCAATGTGAATAGGTATTTTACTTAGAGGTTCCAAGTAAAGTGGGATGGTCATTTGTTGTGAGACACGATCCAAGGGGAAGGCTAGTAAAGTATAACCTAGACAATGCTAATGAAGAGGGTTCTCTGGAAGAATAATATGTTGACAAAGAGCATGATCAACATGAGTTAGGTGATGATGATGATCCAGCAAAATATGTACGGGCCAAGAAACAGTTGAATCAAATGATGTAGCAAAAAATGCTGATGAAGATTATGCTGACAATGACACGGTGAGCGTAATTGATGATGATGACGATGATGATATGGAAAACCCTTACAATGTTGACTCTGGATCTAATGATACAGATGATGACTTAGATGAAGAAGACAATGGCATGGATGAAGAAGATGATGAAATATATTGAAAGGTAAATATTTAATTAGACCTATTCTTTTATCTTATTTTTTTTTAAAGAGTTACTAACATCATCACCATCACCATCATCATCATGTTGATCATCATCATCATCATCATCTTCATCATCATCATCGTCATCATTAGACATCATCATCTTCATCATGATCGTCGTCATCATCAAACATCATCATCATCATCATAATCATTGTCGTCATCTTCATCATCATCATCACCATCATCATCATATTCATCATCATAGTCATCATCCTCATCCTCATCCTCATCCTCATCATCATCATCATCATATATAATCATCATCATCATCATCATCATAGTCATCATCATCATAATCAGCATCATCGTCATCTTCATCATCATCATCATCATCATCATCGTTGTATTCATCATCACCATCATCATCATCTTCATTGCCATCATCATCATCGTCATAATCATTGTCATCGTCATAATCATCATCATCAACATAATCATCATCATCATCATAATCATTGTCATCGTCATAATCATCATCATCGTCTTCATCTTATTATCATCATCATCACCATCATCATCATCTTCATCCCCATCATCATCATCGTCATTGTCATAATCATCATCATCAACATAATCATTGTCATCATCATAATCATTGTCATCATCATAATCATCATCATCGTCATCATCTTATTATCATCATCATCACCATCATCATCATCTTCATTGTCATCACCATCATCATCATCATCATCATAGACCTATTCATTTATCTTTTTTTTTTTTAAGAGTTACAACTAACATCATCACCATCGTCATCATCATATATAATCATCATCATCATCATCATAATCACCCTCATCATCATCTTCATCATCATCGTCGTCTTCATCATCATGAATTTTTTTTCTTAAAGGAGGGAGGTCATGTTCCTATGATGATGAGACAGTGGGAGACATCGACATGCCCTTAAGGTACAAACACCTAGTGAAACAATGGGTTCCTAGGGATCTTCCTCAAGTAAACATTGATTTTTGTGTGAATGAGAGGATATATAGAATTGCACCGTCGTCATTGCATGGATTGTGGTTGTTTTGAATGGACGACATAAAGGTTGGATACGGTGGATGTACAGAATTGATGGAGTATGTTGGACCCTCTTACAACTATAGTGACTAGATGCGCCTGGTCCAATATACATGAAGTATGCGTAGATATGGGTTGTCAGTGAATTATATACAACTGAAAGACAAAGCGCAAAATAAAGGAGAAACGTTGTACATGGACGGAAGGCCAAAAACAACTGGCAATATTGCGGGGTTTATGAATAGTACACAATCGGGGTCTACACTTAAGCAACCCAACTGCATATTCAAGTTGCATGAAGGAAACCATGTATTTGCATGTGCAATTAAATCAATATTTGATGGCAAAGAACTGCTTATTAATTACAATTTGAATCGTGTAGATACAAACACAATTAATATGGTTGTGGTACATCCAACAATTTAACCAATCTTTTATTAATTATTTTAACATCTATAGGATTTTTCATTAGAATATAATTTTAATTTTCTACTTTTCTGGTTTCATTGGGTAATTTTTAGTATGTTTTTTATGCAGGGTTCTCTCAGGGGCACCTCCCTCTTTGTAGATGTTTGTCGACCTGAGTCAAGGTGGCAAGTATACATCAATATTGCCAATGTAATAAATTTAGGATGGACATACAAATATGTTGTTATGTATTTTCATTAGTATATTCGGTTCGTTTATATAATCTTATCTATTTTCCATGCAGAGTGTTAATCAGGGAAGACAACCAGCTATTGATCAGTAGACTATAGCATCGGGGCAACATGAAAACATGAATGTAATTCTCCATTTAAAATACTTTAAAATCGTAAACATGTATATCGTGTAACATAATGTTTATTTTGTTTTTACGTTTGCGTTCATGATGATAATGTTGTCTACCTTTTTTGCAGGTTGACTGGGGAAAGTCCCCAACTGTTGATCATACAACTGGAGCCTCGAGGCAACCAATAAACCTAAATGTAGTTCCACATTCTGAATACTTAAAAAATGTACACATAAAACATGTAGCGTAGTGTGTATTTTTGTTCTATATTTGTTAGAATTTACATATTGCATTCATTGTGATAATGTTCTCTACTTTTTTTGCAGGTGGCTGATCGAGATAAGTCCCCATCTATTGATCAGACCACACCCTCATCTAGGCATCAGGTAATCCTAGATGTAATACCATGAATCTATCATGATAGACAATTTTTGTTAGTATAAGTTTGTGCACACTATTGCTTCAAAAACTAAGCAATTTTTTATATATTTCAGTTGCAGACAAGGGATTCGGTTTATGAAACAACATGTCAAAACTCTTTACAGAATGAGGTCTTCCAGTTGATGAGAGATAGTAAACTTAGAGAGTCTGCAAAGCCATTGAGGGTGCTACAAAAGACAAGAGAAAAACAAAATGAGGAACTGATTCTTATGACATTGGTAGTTCCAGAAAAAGAAGGGATCGAAAAAAGGATTCAATTGTTGTTACAGCAACGTAAACAATTGGAAGTAAGTTCTTGAATAATAATGTAAATTCATTTATAAAAACTTTATAATATTTGATTTTATATGCTATTGAAATTATAATACAATGGTTTGAATTTACAGTGTGCTATGGAGATTATCAGTGGTGGTCAAGGAAATGTTAGTCCCAGTGACCAAACCACTCCATGTACACCACATACTACTCCCATATTGTCCACTGAACAGTCGGCAACATGCTCTGCGATGCCCCCAAGGGAAGTAAAGGGTGCAGCCGATGCTGCCCCACCCACAAAAGATGTTGCAAAAGAAGGGATGGATGCAGGGTTAGATAGAGATGTGGATGCATTTCTTGGATCTTCTTGTGTCACTAGCACTGGTTCAATAGTCTGTACATTTTTGGTGAATGAAGAACTGGTTCCAATAAATATAGAGAGGATTCCAGGTCATTATAGATTGTTCAATTTAGTTTTTATAATTTGTGTCTAATATACCGATAATATTTTTTAATGTTGACTAATGATGGAATTAATGTTTTGCAGGAAATGATATATTTTATAAACATATGAATGATTTGGCCTTGGTTATCTTCGGGCCCACCATCTGCACAATGTGGAACAAGCAGCCAAAATATTTAAAGGATTATGTGACTAATCACTTGGTTGTTCTGTTCGGAAAAGATACCTTCGATACATCGAAGGTCCTACAGAAAGCTGGAAAACATATGAAGATTGTCCGAGACCAGTATAGGGTTCACCTAGAAAAGAACCATAGGTATGAGCGCCTTCCAATGATTCCATCTATGAAGTGGAAAGCCCTGGTGGAAGATGGAAAAGAGAAGGGCCTAAGAAAATTAGGAAAGATACCACCAGCTGGAACAGGGAGGTATGCAATACATTCCAAAATGTAATGGTATGCCTTATTATTACTAGTTTTTATATCAAATTTGGTACATCGACTAACGTATTTAAAAACTTGATTAGGATATTGGACACATCTAATGCCACCAAGGAAAGAATTGGAAAAATTGGCCAACACAAGCTTGGGCCTGGTCGTTACTTGAACTTGGCGGCCCGATATGTAAGTATCGCAAAACCTGAATCTGCATCCAAATATCATACAGATAATTATTTTCGTTTTGTTTTGGAAAAATTGTAAAATTAATGACATCATTCAAATATGAAGGCCGATCGGTCCAAAGAATTTCCTAATGCAGATTACATGAAGCTTGGCTTCAAACAGGGCTTTGACGCCATTGTTGAACACCGGAGAAGCTTGCCTGGGCATACTACACGATCTTCTGCTGATCCATATGGTGCGCAGATATGTAAAAACTGTAAAGTTTAATGATAATTTATTAATGCTCATGCAATTTATTCCTTATAAATAAATTAACATAAATTATTTATTCCTTTTTTAGCAGGAAAGTAATGATCCCGTTCATGTAGAGGATGTGCATGACCAACCAGATGAATATCATGCTTCCATTCTTGGTAATGAATTTATTAATGTGCTACTGTTTTTTATAGACCATTGCAGATGATGAACATTAATTCTAATTCTACACAATTCAACTGCAGAGCATGTAGATGCAGATAACACTGAACAGGTTGGGCCTGTACAAGATAATGTTGAACATGTTGATGTGCCCATGGCAATTAAACACACACATTTGTAATGTCTTTTTAAATGAATTACTCATATTTATCAAAATATAAATATGTTAATGAAATATTTTGACATTATTGCATAAATTTATCGCCCCTTGCCAGAAATTCAACCTTGCAAGCATACTAGTAGGGAGACCAAGGATCAGATTCCAGAAGATGTGACTCTAAATAAATATTTAAAGAGAAGAAAAGTAAAAAGGAAGTGACTAAAGAAATTTTGAGTAATTTTTATTTTATAATAAAAAATATTTCATGGTTTTTTCCTCTATTTCATGAATGAATGTTTAAATGAATGCTTTAATGAATTGTTTATTGATTTATTTTTTTCTTCCATTGACTAAATGAATGGTTTAATGAATGATTTAATGAATGGTTTTTTCAGTTGTTGAATGATTGAATGGTTTAATGAATGATTTAAAGAATGATTTAATGAAAGAATCTTTCAACTATTGAGCGAAATAATTTGCAGTAGATGAATTGTTATTTGGATTGTGAAATAGTGAAATAAATTGTTATTTACAAGTAAATTCATTAGGTTTGGGGAGTTGCGAGTGATGTGAGGGGGGGGGAGGGGCCATAAAAGCTTCCACCTTCACGTGATTGGTCCTGTTTAGTAGAGAATATTAATTTTTTCTCGAAACAGAGAGGAGCTCAATGAATGGTAAGGAAGAATAGATCAAAAACATCTATTTCTATAAATTTAGTGTGTAATTTTCACTATTGCTATTTGAATCCTCCAATGGAACTTGTTATAGATAGCGTTGAGAAACATTTCCATGGTTAAGAGGCAAGAAATGGCGTTTTGATGAGATCGATGGCCTCATATACATAGTTTTTTTGGCTATCCATGTTTTATCAGGTGATCTATTCTTAACAATTAATTTATTTGAATAGTTGATTAGTATTGTAATTTACATTGTAATAGAATTGTATTTATTTAGATTGGTTTTGTTATTTTCATAAACAAACATAAATTTATTTGATGGGTCCTAACATGAAACTATTGCAATGAGACAAAATATGAAGTATGTTGAATGATGTTTTGAAAGGTAAGGCATAAGAAGACAGTGTGAAGATCCACAAATCAAGGTATAATTATGTTTTCTTTTGTTTAATTGAGCTGTGTATTGGGTATTTATGCATGTGCACACACATACATTTAGTTGATGATGATGATTACCATACATTGAGGCGAACTTTATTCTGTCCGATATAAACAATTACCTTAAATAGTTTGATTTATCAGGATAACTGGTCCCTTGGTAATACTTTACCAATTCCATATGTACATGAAAATATATGTGAAATGGCCATTTTTCATCGGACATATGGCTATGAATTATATTTTATTCATTCCTCATATTTTTTGAACATTGAATCACCCAATTAAAACTTATATGCATGTACATGGCATTGAATTGAAGGACCATAAGAGTGCACACTATTTTCTTTGTGGGTGAGTCCTGTTTTCTTTCTTTTATTTTAAATCTAAATTCTTAATAAGGACTTATTTTTGCATTTCAAATTACACCACGATATATTCCACTTGTACCCACGTTCTCCATAAATAAATGATGGATGATGACAATTAGAAGCAAACCCCAACCTCCAAAATCCCATAAGATGCAATGTTTCACCTTATCCACAAAAGTGTCCAAGAGAAGGCCTATCCAAACTAGAAGGAAACCTAAACTTATGTTGTGTCTCCCCTAAGTCACCTTCAAGAAAGATGCCCCTCCAATAATATTCATATAGCAACCAAAAAACAACTTCTAAGAGATATCGGTCTCTATATATCCAATGAAGTGATCCAATACTCAATTAATATAGAAACAAGGCCTTGATTCAGTGAAAAGTATCCTCCAAGGCCAAGCGCTTTCTTAAAGAAGACTTTCAATGGTGTCCTTGATCCTATGTAGACATAGTTGAAATACCTCGTAAATGGAATTGGATTCCTCTAAGGATGACTTATGTGGATTGGATAAACATTTTTAAGCCTCATGCAATATATAGAGGAGCCTTTATAACACATCAATGTTGCCATACTTCTTCACTACTGATTTTTTTTTCATATATTGTACCTACATTATGCTAGGAAAGGTGCACAAAACTCTTGAAACATGAGTCAAAGGTGGATTAGCCCTTAATGAAAGTGAAGACAAGCCAGTAGGTCCAATGCCTTTGAAAAATTCAGCCTACAATGCTTAAAAATCAACATAATATCCCATGTGAGCTTCCTAGAAATGATAATGTTGAAGTGCTACTATTGATTCAACGCCAAGAGATAGTTCTTTCATGCTACAATATTCCCAAGGACACTTTTATACTATTGTTATTTACACATATCTCACCCAAACATGGTATTTTGAAACCTATTGTTGTGTTATACCCATTAATTTTCCCTACATTTCAAGGTTTAGATCAATTCTCATCAATACATCTTCCCAAAACTGGATTACCGCTCACTAGGAGGTCAAATAGGGATGAGAAATGATTCTAAGGACCAGTATGTGCCCAACAACATGCATATTTAGGGTCCTTGTTTATGATTGTAAATTAAAAGTATAATGTAGTATTTAGAACTTTTGAACATTATATAGTTGTAACATAGAGTAACATCCAGTCAGTTTACAATACAATAATGCTGAGAAACAAGCTATCTTAGCCAATGTTTTTCCTTTGTGTGTAATTTCAAGACTATTCTAAATGTTGGTATTAGGTAAAGAAAGGGATTTCATAATTTTCAACACCTTATAATTTGTGTTGAAATCCTAAGAACAAGAGGTAAACCGTGCTCCTACCCTGGATTACTCTAATGTTATGTCATTGATTGTGATCTACTTAGAGATGACAATATTAGTAATCATGTGTATTTTTCAAGTTGAAATTTAACATCCACAAAAGGCGTAACTACACAGTCACTGAATAAGAATGGTTAGCAATCATGCATAACATTTAAAAAATATGATATTATTTGATTCCTAGTCCTAAGACCTTTTGAACTACCATTTTAGAACCTGGAAATCATGTTCAAGTTAGTGTTGAGTTATTTGAGTTGTTTGAGTTAAGATCATTCAATTCATTAATCAAGTTAGTCTATTTAAAGATTGACATAGTAAAATACCTAACATTAATATAAGAGATTCAATAATGTAATAGTTAAAACTTAGGTTATCTAAGGTTGAATATCACATTTTGTCAGAGCCTCACAATAAGACATTGAACTTATTAGCCAAAAACATTTGAAATCAAAGGGTGAACTAATTGGTGAATGGAAACCTTTCAAATGAAATATTTGTTTGAAATACATTGGAAAGCATAACTGCCGTGTTTTGAATAGGTCATTCATTATATCAATTGAAACATTCTTTTGGTATAAACAGGGATATCAAAACTGTTAGGTTTGGAATATGCTCATGGGGAATATAAACCTTTCTAAATATCCCTAGGGTGCAAACAAACCAATTAGTGCAATGTGCACTAACAACTTCTCTTTAATATTCATACAGTTAAAAAAGAATTGATCTCTTAGATATGTGTCATAAGGTATCTCAACACTATGCTTATGTCAGTCATGCATGTATTGGTGAGGTTTTTATTCAAGAGCACCTTCTAGGAAATTTTCACACTTTAGTACAGACTCTAGAGTAGTCAGTAATCCATGTATTGTTGAGTTTGTTCTTCAGGAGAATCTTCTAGGAATTGTTGGCACTCTAGTATAGAGTATTCATTTATTTATACATTTTGTTAGCCTATTTTCCTACAATATGAGGGATTAGGTGGCACTTCATTGAATCCATAATTACCATCCTTTATTTTTTTTCTCATATTGACCCAATCGTTGGTGATTCAAGCAGGGTGCTCCTGGTGGTTCAAGAAGGATGATAGGTAATATTTGCTTGTGTTGATCCTAATCACTTCAAGGGTAAACATCAATATGCTCATGTTACTCGAAAGGGTTACTGGAAGGTATGCAATAGAATCATGTTAGTTTTCTAGGTTTAAGATTGACTATATTTAAGGATAAACACATGCATACCATGTTCTTTGTATGAGTCATAGTTACTAGTAGGTATGTCATAGGATTATTCTACTCTAATAAATAGATTTTGCTATTTCCTTCAGTTTGACATGGGAAACTTCCTCATTGATGATCAATCAACAGGTCTACATACAGTCCATCTTCTTCAGTTGGGCACATGATTTATTCTTAAGGAATCTTATGAAAATATTGGTGGCATTTTATGAAAATTTAGTTGCAGGTTTCTATGATGGAGGTTGTGTTTCTATTGCAGATTCTGGAACTTCTTTGTTAGATGGCCCATCGGTAAAGCTTGCAAACCTTTGATATTTTGGAAATTTCTTATATAAGTTAGTGGTGTTTTCTAGGTCTGTGCAGGATAAAAGATTATAAACCACAGGGGTGTGGCACATCTGATGCTTGTATGCTCAATCAATCAACGAATGCTCAATAATGCTCATTTGATAAATTGATATGCTATATTTGTAGTATGAAAGATATATAGTTGAATCGATTTCAAGAATTTTCTCAGTATCAAGGACCAAAGGGAGATAATTTTCTTTGTTTGTTTTATTACATTATTTAAGCCAAGCATGTCTAGATGTTGTTGTAATTTTCTATACAAGGCAGCTCTTCACTTTATTGCTTCTATGCATTGTTTTGCTATAATTCCACCCTAGCAATATATGCAATGCTTTATAGACCATGTGTTTCTTTTATACTGAGAAAATGTAGAGAGGATGATTCCCAAAATTTTAAAGATGGCACAAGATATGTGAATTGAACTGCACTATATATTTTTACTAAAGGAACTATGTAGGGGCCTGTTACATGTGTCTTGCGTAGTGTGTACGTAATAGCTGCCACAATCATTTTCCTCAGTACTATTCCTGTTCTATTGATGGATAAACAAAGTAAGTTCACAAGATTGGGTCAACTGAATCTAATGTCTCTCTTAAGCTTGTTCTAGTTAGGCTAGAAGCATTCAAAGGACAATAGGCCACCTTTTATGTATTGAATTTACCATTCATTTGGAAAAAAAGGACACTGTATAAAATTTAAATGGTGCAACTATGTCAGCTTTGCAACTAATGGTGCAAATGATAAACTTCATCTAGCCTTGTAACCTAGTTTCTAATTTAGAAACTATCATATAACCTAATACATTGAAACTCTGTCAACTTTGCAACTAATGGTGCAAATTAGCTTCAGACAGCCCCGTAACCTAGTTTCTAATTTAGAAACTATCTTATAACCTAATACATTTCTAATAAAAAAAGGAACAATTTATTAAAACTATTTAAACATATACATAATGTTTACATAAGGTAGGGACTAGCTATCTTTAGCGGCCTCTCTTTTTTTATTAGGCTTTGTTGTGTATTTCTAGTCTTCCTTCATTATTTTATCGGAGTTTAAGGCATTGTTTCATGTTGCACTCTCTTAGACTAGTTCATGTTCCATTATGATTGATTTAATTTGAAGGAAAGTTTATTATCAGCTCTGTGGTTCTTCGCAATTGTCTATAGGTTCCCCTCTCTACTTGTTTTCATTTTGGAGTTGCACAATCCGTTTCACATCATAGTGAATTATTTTTAAAATCCGTCTTTTGGTAACTCACAAGACTATAGGGAGGGTTTGATATAACCCAAGATACATACCATTCTACCTGTCAATTTACTCTCTGGTAAGAACCCTTATCCCTATATATTTCATATTCATATAACTAAAATTAAAATGCTAATGGCATTCAATGTTCAAGGCTTAAGAATGTGCTTTATAATTGTTTTGGCCATAACCCTTGATTTCCCTCACTCAAACTAACTATAAATTTTACCTGGTAAGTTACTATGATACCTTTGCTTTATTCTCACATAAATTCATATTTAAGTCGTGTTTAAGGGTGAACTTATTTAATAATTATTCATTTTGTTTGTAATTTGTTAATTTTGGATTTTGACACCTCACCCAAATTCGACGGTACTAGTAATTTGATTCCAGGTATGTGCAATTGTTGGTGCCCTTGTATGCATAATGATGTAAAGGGAGGAATATTTATTTTTAAAGGAAAAAATGATAAAAATTAAAGAAATGCAATGAATCACCTCCTTATGGTTAAGGTTTATGACTCATTTAGGTTTTTAATGATCCTATATAAGAATTCCTCAAGAAAAGATAAAGGATTATATTGTGGTATCACATGTAAGGTTGCACCTTTAATATGAGTAACTTCTTGGCATAAAGATAACTGGACAAATGGATTGATGTATGTTAGTTAGGTAGGATTTCTTGGGAGTCAACTGACTATAGAATTGTAGCTTCTTCTAAAATGACAAAATTATCTGCATTGTTTACAGACAAATCCCGAGAAGATCTGCTCACAGATTGGCTTGTGCTCTTATGATGGTGCAAGAGATTTTAGGTGATATTCTTTATGTTGTTTTCTATTGAAATGATTGTACATAGTCTAACTTTGTACTCATCAATAATACCTTTTTGGGATACTATGCATGTGAATTTTTTCGGACATAATAATTATTTGGCTTTGCTTAAGCCTAAGAAGAACATTTGTTATTACGTGGTTTGTGAATAATTTCCATTACCCTCATATTCCCCATATCTTGATTAACAATTTTTTCTATAGTTTGAGAAAAATCATCTCCAGAAGTATCTTCTACACTGACTGCTAGAGAAACCCCTCTAGAATTGTTTTGACAAGAAAAATATGTCATTTGATCAACTTGTATGGTTTTGTTCTGTGTTTGACCATGATTCTGATGATTAAATACATGCATACTAGTTTCAATCTATTTAACTGACTATTTAAGTCTATTTACGAGAGAATTTTCCTTCTGCAGCAAAGATTGAGGTTCTGGGTCAATTCCTTTTCTACTCTCATTAACAAATGGGGTACAATCTTGAACATTTGCTATAGATTCACCACTATGGGCTATCAAAATTTTATCCCCTGAAATTCTAAATCCCTAATGTGAGCCATCTCACCATTAATGTTTGAGAAAATGAAACACCAATATTCTTATGATGACCATGAAATTTGTAAATAAAATTTACCCAATCTATATTCTGAAATTGTTGCAAAACATCTTGGTAAGTATCAATTAACTCTGAACTATTATGTTTTTTCCTATGTATCATCCCGATGAGCACAAAGAGCATTAAGAATACTGGTAAATGATACACCCAAGGGTTTGGGGAAAGACTGAGGCAAACCCTTACTAAAAATGGGGATTATGAGAACCCTCATGAAACAACATGAAACCCTCAAGAATGATGGAAAGCTATCACACACAAAAAAATCTTTTAGTATCTTTGTTTTGATCAACCATATCTTGATCACCTCAACATATTGGGCATACTATATTCATGAATTTTACCGTTTATATTGTGTATGTCGGTGTAATTACTTCTTTATATTATCATGATGTTGGGGCCACTTCCTAGAAATCATTATTTCAAAACCATTAAGGAAAACCTATACTTCTGATATAGATCTCCCATATGTCGTAGACAATAACATGAATAGGTTTTTTTGCATAAGTTTGGTTCATTGTATTTGTGTGATAAAAGTTTGATGGTTATCTTCATAGATTATCATGATTCATGTGGATGTCTTCATATTTTAAGGGATATTCCTTTTAGGAATTTATTTCTGCACAAAATATTTGGTCTTACTCAGTGGAAATTAAATTCAATCCTTCTTTCTTAGATAAAATGAATTTATCATTTTTGTCTTTTTAATGCTTGCTGCAATTTGATGATTTTT
Source organism: Pseudotsuga menziesii (assembly GCA_001517045.1). Classification (NCBI taxonomy): domain Eukaryota; kingdom Viridiplantae; phylum Streptophyta; class Pinopsida; order Pinales; family Pinaceae; genus Pseudotsuga; species Pseudotsuga menziesii. Next base: position 565,556 of record LPNX010427697.1, read on the forward strand.
TTCCATTTTTTTCATCGATGTTGCCAAGAAGTTCTATTTGGAACCCTTTCAACTTTTTTGTTGATGACAAATTTTTTAACAATGCTTTATAGTAGTGGTAGATACATTCTGCAATGGAACATACAATGATGGATTTGGATACCCACACATGGGTAGCATAGCTGACACTAACATGAAGAATTGTGTAGCCCATGTTGGTATTGTTGCATCAAAGGACAATGTATATCCTTTGTATTGTGATAATAACAACACTAGTCAACAACTTTACATATTCAACATGTTATTTCAATAAGGGAATTGCAGCTAGCTTCATCTTTGATTCATTTTGTTTCTAAACATTCTGGGAAAGTTTGCAGATACGAAGCATGCCATTTTTATAATTTTTTGCAATTGTGTTGTTTTACATAGGATCAAAAAACTTGTATTTCTACACTTGAAAAGTGATTTACATCAATTTGTTCATGTGAAGAAAACTTGTTTGAAAAAAATTGTTCTTGACCAGGTAATGTTCAAAGAAACCTTGAGATTGGATGAATAACATTCTTTTGAGAATAATATTTTTGATTGTGTGTAAACCATTCATGTCAATCTAGTTAATGATTTAAATTATTGTTTTATAGCTATTTTTTATGTTTGTAAGGGATGACACTTTCTTTATTGTTGCATTATACGCATCCATCACCGACATGAGAAGAGTGCACCAATAGTGGATGTAGAAATCGATTCTATAGAGAAGAAGACTTGTCATATGAACATGAAAGTTCAAAACGTGAAAAGAGGTTAAATAACGGTAAAGATAACTCTCCATCTAATATTGAAAATAAAAGAGAATACACTATAGAAAAAACAAATAATGGTTCGAAAAATGGTTTCCAAAATAGTTCTTTACGTACTTCAACCTAGGATTTGCAAAAAAATACTCAAACAACTACTAGAAATGAAGTTTCATATATTGGATCTAAAACAAAAATCCATGTCATAAGAGATGAAAAATTACTACAGGTATCAAGTGGCATTGAGTCAACTTCTAATGGTCATTCACATTGTAGTAAGAGGGGATATCATGGAGTTTGTTTCTAGGAAAGAGAATCAAATGAACCCAAGGAGGAAAATAATTCACAAGCCACAAGTACCAGGGAACACCACTTACATGAGGAACAGGAGTTACCAGAATTGGATTTGTTGATACCAGGAAAAGATGGTTGGGAAAAAAATTGTTTCAAATGTACGAAAGGAGGATCATTGTACTATTGCAATGGGTGATTTCCATGCATGATGCATATTTAAAATTATATGCATCTAGCATTCTAGGTGAAACTTTTGATTTCCATGTATGTTCTTACAAAAGAGCCCTTCTAGCTTACCAAAAAACTCAGTAATATGCTATAGAATCCAAAAAAATATTACTGCCATTCCTAAATAATAGGTAAATCCAAGGTAATGAACATAGATCATTGAACAATAATCACAAGAAATGTGAAAAATGAGAGGAAGCATTTCTGACAAATTGAATATTTTTGAAGAACCTTCTAGTCATACAAGTGATTTTAGTTTAGGTTCCAAAAGAAAATAACATATGTGTAGCAAAAGCTCTAGAATTTTTTCTCCTGAAAATAAAATAAATGTTGAAATTGAGAATGACCTACACTATAAATAGAATGAAGCTAATGATGGTATGCATGATGGAGATCATGAAGATGGTAACAATGAGGATAGGAAATGCCATTTATGTATTAGGAAATCAACAATGAGGTGTTTCAAAACAGTCACACCTCAATTGTAGAGTTCCAACACAAATGACACAATATTTACTCTGCCAAATATCTTAAGTTAATTCCCAGTCAATATGAGTCATCTCAACCAGTCTGAGGGTGAATGCTAATTAAATTTTGACAATGTTTACAAGCGGAGGGGTCGGACAAAATGGCATGCCAAAATCTAATGTTTCCTTCAAGTGATGGAGTTTAGGAATATGTGTATTCTTAGGAAATGGTTCACAACTACTACACTTATACAAATAAGATATCACCTTACCATCATACAACATTATTGTAACCGTATGCCTTTAGTAGATTTTATATTTTGAATAATGCAGAGATGTGAAATAATCTTTGTTGAAAATAGAACAATATTCAAAACCTTAGTCAATAAAAAGACTATTGTGTCTTTATAAATGAGAATTCAAACCTTTTCGAAAGGATTTGAGGGAAACATGTAAAATAGTATAATTTCACCTCATGAATGATGAGTTTGGCTATATAATTAAGCCAAGATGATAGTCCACAATTATGTAATGTATGCAATAATGAATAATCATGAACTTTATTAGCTGCAAAATTACGTTCGCTTATAATATGAAAATATATCACAAGGAAAAGGTTCGTCATGGAATCATCATAAAATAATGTATCTAGACATGTCTGAAAATAAAATTCTTTGGGATACTCATGCCAACTATTTCATTTTCTATTGGAAATAAAACATTTAGACTTACTCCAGATCAGGTTTGGTTTAGTCCCAAATAAACAAATGCTATTTGTTGTCTGATTCACCCTATAGTATTGATGTCTTGTCTATCATCTATGGTTTGATGTTTGTAATCTCAGTTTGTTTTAAAATAGGTTGTTGGGAATTCAGCATTGTAGGAGATATGTAGAAGAAAGGCATTTATGTTAGAAATGTGCATTTGAATAGTAGTTCCATACAACTTTCTGTAGAGTACATATGACTATTTAGTAATTTTACCTTTTTTTCTACACTTTGATTCCTAAATTTGCATTGTACTTTCTTTAATTGTAGGTAAACAAATCAAGTATCCTTATTACATAATACCATGAGAAGAGGTTGTTAATAGGTTTGAAATTAATTTTAAACCTAATTTAAGTTGTCATGTGATCCATTATTTTCAGATAAGGTTTTGATTATCATAAACTAATCCTAAAGATAATTTGCATAACTAAAGTTTTGAAGTAGAATATACATTGTGTTTTGCAATCTTCGTGGGTATCCATTGGTGGAAATCAGTAAGTGGACTTGCTCTTGTTCCCATTAGGAGTTGTATAATACACAGTGATCTGAAATGGATCTATGTTTGTTTTTCAAGGTAGAGTGAATTATTTTTTCTTGCAACTAGAACACATTTGAGGGTTTGTTTATATAATGTTAGGGTTTAAATCATGAATCTACTACTGTATTTTGGACTTGAATAATAAGTTCTTTGCATGGGATTTAAACAGATATTCAAGGGTTGGAAATTGAAACCAACTTGTTATGGATCCAAATACAATAAGTCATGCCCTAGCTAGTGAGAAAGTTAGATGGAGTTTATAGACTACCAGATGTCGTTTAGCTAAAAAACAACCTTATTTCCAGTTTTTTACAAGATTTGAAAAATTCAATAAGGAGGGAGGTAAATGTCCTTACATTCATGATTGAGAAAAGGTAGATATATACACTAAGTTCCTGAAGGTTATATGATCCAATGTTGACCATGAGTTGAATCACAAGGTATAGTAAAACATTAACTCCATACACTAGACATGGAGATGTCTAGATAAAAGAAAAATGATGCAGTTTCCAGGATCTTATGGTAGGATTGATTATGTTTTATCTTACTTGTTCTATTTATTTTTGTGCACAAATTACTCCGGAGTGCATGTAATATTGCTCATATTTTCTACAGGGTGAGTTAATCTGACATTTTATCTATTACTCTATTAGGATTTGTTGAATCTTGGTAGCTTAGATAATCTTTTTTTTTTTACATGTTATTACACTAAGGATAATTTCCCTTGTAAGAATGTGAATGTTCACCAAAAAGCTTCAGTTTTTGATGGATTTCTCAAATTCTATTGTGTTGAAGGTGATAAGGTATTGTCTGTTTCATAGTGGAAATTGCATTTTGTAATTTTTTTGATATGTTTATTTCTATTCTTGTTGTATGTAGTCCTTGTGTGTTATACCAATTATATAGTGTATGTTTGTGTATTGAAATTTACTATGTATGGTTTTTTGAAATGCAAGGATGAGTTAAGATGAAAAGTGTATACAAATTTAATTAAATGATCAAAACATATATGTCAAAGTACAAAGCATCATCCAATTTTCTAATAAATCGTAGCCTGCCACTTTAACGTTATTGCACGCTAGGTCCAAGTTGGTACCCTTCATAAATGACACTTCTAGATTTGAAATCAAAGGGTAAATTAACTAGTGAATGCCAACCTTTCAATTTTTTTTTGTTAATTACACAACTAAGTGTCTCTTTTTCGATGACCTTTGAAGGATGTCCGACACATTTGTTGAAGATCCGACACTTTTAGCCGTCGGTCGACCGACACGTTCCCGTCGCATCTTTGATGCTATCCCAAAGAAGTCCGACGAGACTGCCATGCCTCTGACAGCCAAGCCCATTGGAATTTTGACTCCCCACACATAAAAAAACCTATGGGTAAGTGTCGAAAATGCAATAGTATATACAAGTTTTTTGTGATGCTTTCAGACATCAAAATGTTGAATATTCGATGCCAAGGTGTCGTCAGATATTCAACATGTATTGACAGGATGTCGAATATCTGACATTATTCCACCGATGGCAAAAAAAAAATTGATGTCGAATAACGACAGGGCATTGTCGAATTTTAGACATGCAAGCTGTCAGATTTTGGGCTCAATTTCTGTTGTGTGGGAATACCCTCTCCTGAGCTCTAGACTAGAGAGAATCAATTAATATTAGATATTATAGAGGCAGGGATAGGTCCTACACCCCTAATGGGGGCTTTGATGCTGCAGGGTTTATTTACAAGGCTTCACCATGATTTAGATACTTGATATGAGCACTAAATGTTCATGAAGGTTCACTAGGAACTTCATTATCATTTTCCCACCTAATGCCATTCTCTCCCAGTCTCGTCCTAAAATCCCATTATTTAGAGGAATTTCATTGTACTTTTAAATTTTTTTTCTCAGCACAAAAGTCCTATATTAATGAATCACTTTTAGAAAGCACCTATAGCTAGGAATAAATGCAAGCACTAGTACTGGGACTAGTTTACAATTCAATAAGTATCATGGTTTGATGGACAAAAATAAATTGATGAATTGGTTATGGTGTTTGTGATGTATACAAATTGAAGAAGGAAAGAGGTAGGGGTTCAATTTGATGATGATAATATTATGAATTTGATAGATTTAGCGTCAGTTTAAATGTAATTGTCTAAGAAATCTCTTTTATGTAGTATAAACAACGGTTATGTAAATTATTAGCATTGTAATGACAATAAAACTTGAACAGGTAATGGAGTTCATGAGAGATCGGGAAAAAACCATTGTTGAGCTGATGAACTTGGGAATACAAATTTTAGGCAGGTAAATCTGTATAAGTTCATTCGAAAATTATCTATGTTGATTTATGTTATATTTTTGTCAATTTAACAGTATTATCTTAGGATCTTATCTGAGAGAATAACATGCACACCAATCAATCATAAGAAACAATAGACACAAATATTTTCCTAGGGGAAACCATAAAGGAGAAAACCCTGCAACTTCCTCAGAGATAGAATAAGCACCAATGGCAACAGTAAAACCCAAAGACAGTAAGATGATCTCCAACATTTTTTATCTCTCTTATCCCAACTCCTTCTCTCTCACTTATGCACTACATCTAAATGTGAGTGATTGTGTGATAAATAGAGACGATCACTCTCTATTTATACTAATTCCCAACTTGACAATTACTTACCAGGGCCGACTTCTCTAGGAAAGTCTAATAACCTTAGTTCCCCGAAACTGCATGGACTTTATCCCTTGAACAATAAGGATGGTTACCCTCTATGAATTTACATGACTTGTTTACATTATTGATTCTCTCGATAGGAACATCGGGGTATGACATGACTCAATTACATTACAAATACTTCCTGATAGGAACATCGAGGTACAATACATAAGATATACAAGTGAATACATTCTAAAGTTACAAATACATCAACACTCCCTCTTAACTAGGAATGTATTCTCTTGACACAATTCATCAGCACAAGTCTTCTTCTCTAGATCAAGTCTAGATCAACGTTGGATCATCATCGAAGCTGGATCATCATTGGATCATCATCAAAGATGGATCATCACTGTATCATAGAAACTGGATCATCACTGGATCATCATCAAAGCTGGAGCATCACTGGATCATCATCAACATCGTTGCTTCTTCCATCTCGATCAACTAGTGCTATCTCTTAATTCTTCTCGTCATAGAAAGGTCTACAGAGCCATCCCTTTTTCATGTTGGTTGTAGGCCTAGCCTTCATGTAGGTATTCATCTTCTTCAACACTTATATCTAACCATGGGAGGAACACATCCAACAACCATGTTAGAAAGGCTCACCCAACACTTACATCTGACCATGGGAGGAACACATCCAACAACCATGTCAGAAAGGCACGCCTAACACTCACATCTAACCATGGGAGGAACACATCCAACAACCATGTCAAAAAGGCCCAACACTCACATCTGACCATGGGAGGAACACATCCAACAACCATGTCATAAAGGCTTCAGCACTTATATCTTACCATGGGAGGAACACATCCAATGACCATGTAAGAAACGATCATCACTTATATCTTACCATGGGAGGAACACATCCAACAACCATGTAAGAAGGGCTCTGCACTTACATCTGACCATGGGAGGAACACATCCAACAACCATGTTAGAAAGGCTTAGCACTCACATCTGATCATCAGAGGAACACATCCAACAACCATGTAAGAAAGGATCAGCACTTATATCTTAGCATGGGAGGAACACATCCAACAACCATGTAAGAAAGGCTCAATGCTTATATCTTACCATGGGAGGAACACTTCCAACAACCATGTAAGAAAGGCTCTGCACTTACATCTGATCATGTGGGAACACATCCCTCAGTCACATCAGAATGGCTCACAGACTCATCACTTAGGCTTTGGAGGGAACCTCAAATTGGACAACACCAAGATTCTCCTTGAAGTACTCAAACTTCACTCTAGCTAATTGCTTGGTGAACACATCAGCTATCTGCTTGTCCGTCGCAAAATATTGGAGCTTCACTGCTCCTCTCTGTACCATATCCCTGATATAGTGATATTTTATCTCGATATGCTTCGACTTGTCATGGAACACCGGATTCTTAGACAACTTCACACAACTCTGGTTGTCGCAATTTATACAAGTAGCATCCAACTAGAGATCAAATAAATCAGATAGTAGCTTTCTAAGCCACACTGCCTCACAGCTAGACAAACAAGTTGTGACATACTCTACTTCAGATGTACTCAGTGCCACACATGACTGCTTCCTACTAAACCAAGAGATCACACCTGATCCCATACTGAAGAATCACACTTAAGTACTCTTCCTATCGATGGCACCGCCTGCCCAATCTGAGACAACATAACCTTCCAGGTTAATCTTTTGATGAACCTCATACTTGATCCCATAATCAACTGTACCCTTTAGGTACCTCAAAATATGCTTTGCAGCAATCAAGTGAACATGTCTAGGATCTGTCAGGAACTAGCTCAATGTTTTCACAGCAAAGAAAATATCTGGTCTCGTATTCGTCAGGTACATCAAGGACCCAAACATCTGACGATACATCATAGCATCAACTAACTTTGATGAAGCATTACTTAATAGCTTCAGGTTTGATTCCATAGGTGTGGTCATGGCCTTGTAGTCCATCATCCTGAACCTCTTCAGGATCTCTACTGCATACTTCCCTTATCCCAGGGATATTCCATCTATACTTTGCCACACCTCCATGCCTAGAAAGTAGTGCATCATACCCAAGTCCTTCATCTCGAACTAAGCAGCAAGCTTCCTCTTTGTATCAGCAATTAACCCATCCACACCTGTTGCAAATAGATCATCTACATATAGTAGGATTATCACTGGGTTCCCTTCTTCAACCTTGTAGTAAAGGTTGGAATCTGTTTTACTCTTGGTAAAGCCCAAACTAGATAGGAAGCTTTCAATTTTTCTGTACCATGTCTTGGGTTCCTATTTCAAATCGTATAAGGGTTTCTTCAATTTACACACATGAGTCTCCTTGTCATGTGTCTCAAAACCTAGTGGCTGCTCCACATACACTTCCTCTTCTACTACACCATTTAAGAAAGCAATATTAACATCCATCTGGTGTATTTTCCATTTCATCACTGCAACTAGAGAAAGTACTGATATGATGGAAGTGTATCTGGCTACAAGTGCAAAATACTCTTCATAATATATTCCTTCATTCTAGAAGAATCCACGAGCCACAAATCTTGCTTTATATTTCTCTATGCTTCCATCTGCAGCATGATTGATCTTGTAGATCCACTTGGAAGTCATGACGGACTTCCCCTCTGGTCTACGGACAACATCCCAGACATCATTCTTCATGATCGACTGGTACTCCTCGATCATAAAATCCTTCCATTGTTTCTTCTCTGCCGCTTCTGAATAGTTGGAAGGTTCTTTATCAATGATGTCACATAGCAGGGCCACATAACCGGAGCATGAACTGGTTATTTTTCTCTCTCTGTGTATTTCTTCTGGAGCCCCATATCTTTCTGCACCTCGGATAGCCTCTCGCACCCATGTAGGTTTCCTCTTGTGAGGATTCTTCTCTTGGGGTAGATCTATAGGTTCCTGGGGTTCTTCTATTTCTCAATCTTCATCTTTATTTGTATCGTTCATAGTTGTATTTTGAATTCTGGGTACTTCTATTTCTTCAGAGTCTTCAACGTGTCTCTTTCTAGATTTGTTGTAAGCTAAATCTTTGTCGAATGTTACATCTCTACTTATGTCAATATTCTTGAAACCTAGGAATTATATTCTGTAAGCTTTCGAGCTTTCACTATATCCCACTAATATATTCTTCTTTCCAGAAGGATATAGATTTGTCCTCTTTCCTTTCGGAATGTGCATGTACACACGACAATCGAATATTCTGAGATGGCTGACCTCTTGTTCCTTGCCAAAAAATACTTCTTCAAGTGTCTTGTTCTTGAGTACTATGTGTGGAGTACGGTTCTATACATATACTGTTGTTCTGGCAACTTCTACCCATATATGCATGGGAAGGTCTTGATCATGAAGCATTGCCCTTGCATATTCCATGATTGTTCTATTCTTCCTTTCTACAACCCCATTCTGCTATGGATTATATGGAGTGGTTAACTCCCTCTTAATCCCTGAATCTATGCATAACTTTTTGAATTCATTTGATCTGAATTCTCCTCCATTGTCTAATCGAAAAATCTTAATCTTCTTTTTTGTGTGGTTCTCGATCAAGGCATTGAATTCCTTGAACTTGTTGAATACTTCATCTTTGTTTTTCAAGAAGTATATTCATGTCTTCCTAGAAAAATCATCAATGAAAGAAAAATAGTATACATACCCACTTAATGAATTGGATGACATCAGACCGCATACATCAAAGTAGATGATTTCCAAGATTCCTTTTTCCTTGCTCTCGCTACTTGGAAATGTCTTATTTGTGTTCTTTCTAGTGGGAGTGCTTACCTTTGTTATAGTCTGTTATGCTTTTCTTGGATTGTAGTGTGAGAGCTTGATCTTCACTTCCCATATTTTATTCTCAGTCTATTATTCGAGCTTTTTCTTTTGAGCATTCTTCCCACAGCCTACTAAATTTGACTAGCTTCTTTCTTGCACAAATCCCTTGAATGAAGGAGTCCCATGATCTAGGGATACTATTCAAGGTAGTCATCACAATTTTTGCATTATCCACTTCTTCATCCACTGCTTCAAGTTGTTCTTTGATCTGGGAGACCCTTGTGAAATATGACTATATGGTCTCTGCATTCTGGATCTTCACATTCTTCAACTAGTTCCTCAAAGTCATCTTCCAATTTATGTTCTTTCCTTCAAACAGTTTGGTCAAGGCATCAAACATTGCTTTAGGTGTCTTTAGGGAGGACACCTATGGTATGAGGCGATCCTTTATTGAATCAGCAATACTCCTCTTAATTATGACCAATTTATTTTTTTGTAAGGCCTTAGCCTCATCTCCCTCTGGAACTGGAACCTCTTCACTGATGTAAGAGTCCACCTCATTTTCTTCCAGGACCAAGGAGATCCTACACTTCCAAGCTCAGAAGTTATCAGATCCCTCAATATTTTCATCAAGCTTTGTGTGATGAGACATATTAACAGAGAACCTCAAATGGAAATACAAAAGATTTATATCTTACAAATTTGAGAAGATGGAAACTGGATCTAGAGATGATATTCTACAATGTTAGTTCTCTGGTTCTAGGGCAGATTAGGGTTTCTCTTTCCCAGATTTCTACCCAACCAAAAACCTTGATTCTTGTCTCTAAACTTCAATTTTGAGGAGGAGAGCAATCCTATCATGGGATCACTAAAAAATTCTTCTTCAGTGAAAAGCCCTAATTTCTCAAAAACCGAAAAATGCTCAAAATCATATTTTGCTTCGACAGAAAGATGTGCCCTTCAACGGAGGTTCAACCTAGCCTCCTTTTACTGATGGATTGTGTAGAGATACCCAAAAAGTAAGAATCCCTAGCTTCCGCAGCTACACAGTGTCTTCTTCTCAGGTTAGCTATGATACCATGTTAGATTTTTATCAATTTAACAGTATTATCTTAGGATCTTATTTGAGAGAATAACATGCATAGAAATCAATCATAAGAAACAATAGACACAAATATTTTCCTCTGGGAAATCATAAAGGAGAAAACCCCGCAACTTCCTCAGAGATAGAATAAGCACCAATGGTAGTAGTAAAACCCAAAGACAGTAAGATGATCTCCGACAGTTGTTCTCTCTCTTATCCCAAATCCTTCTCTCTCACTTATGTGCTATAGCTAAGTGTGAGTGACTGTGTGATAAATAGAGAGGCTCACTCTCTATTTATACTAATTCCTGACTTGACAATAACTTACCAGGGCCGACTTCTCTAGGAGAGTATAATAACCCTAGTGCCCCGAAATTGCGAGGACTTTAACCCTTCAACAATAAGGAAGGTTACCCTCTATAAATTTACATGACTTGTTTACATTATTGATTCTCTTGATAGAAACATTGGGGTATGACATGACTCAATTACATTACAGATACTTCCCGATAGGAACATCGGCATACAATACATAAGATATACAAGTGAATGTATTCTGAAGTTACAAATACATCAACAAGTTGGAATATATTTTTGTAGAGATCCTTCTTATACGAATGAGGATGTTTCTAACCATGAGAGAGAGGAAAAGTTTCATGGGAACATGTCTCTGGAGATGTAGGGCATGCTCTTTGCATTTTGTTGTTTGGGGATGGGGGCCACCTCAAAAATGCCTCTGGTTATCCTTGATTTGTAAGGGATCGCTTAAGGACAACTTCTATATGGCCTTTGCACGTTGGGGGAATTGGTGTATCCTTTGATCCTACATGGGACAATTGGTCATCCCCTATGTCCCATCCATCTAGAAAACTAGAAAACATACAAAAAAATTCCCACCCCAAACAAAAGTAAGGAAAAACCAATTAAATTTACAAGAAAGTTGATTGGAATTTTTTCAAGTAACAAATTTGAAGGAGAGGGATGTAAGCTGGAGCTTGGAATTGCTGTGTAGGGGATTGAAAGAGAATGGTACAAGGTTGGAACAATTGTCATGAAGCCTGTGAGTTCCTTTTACCATTTTTTTTTGTTTAATATTTTTTTTCTCCATCTTCTCTTCTTTAGCCTTTAGAAATGCCAGCATTGAACAAAAATCAGTCATTCTTATAATAGTGAAAGAGAAGAAGAAAGGCATTAGAGAAACAAAAATTATATTTCAAAAGTAATAGTCAAGGGGGAATTTAACCTAGAAAATCCTCTGCTACAATATGTGACCAAATCAACAAAAAAAACCCAAATGTTAGGTTGGTTACATAGATGGAAATGTTTTAAAACTTTTCATGAAGGTATTCTGGTGTAATATTACAACTTTACACATCTCCAGCAAGGGGGATAAGATACTAGAAAATTATCCTTGCATGGAATAATGGAAAAGTTAATTGTGAATGGTAATAGATAATAAAGGAAAAATTTCAAGCAGAGTTGGAGGAAAAACATGGTGGAATTGGAACAATAACCACATTGTTGGTGCTGTTAATGGTGACCCCATCTCCATAAATACCACATTCCACACAAGAGGGAAGTGAGTAGTTCAAAGGTAGAGAAAGGCTCGCCACATTGATGTTAGGTATCCCAATTGAATCCACATAGATATATGCAGAGGAGTTAGTGTAACATCACATAGTCAATGATGAAATCATATTTAAAAGAAATCACCTCTTCAACAGATTCTGGGGTGTCAAGGAATCTTATGGAAAGCTTGGCCCACTCAATAGTAGTGATAATAGTCTTTGTAGGAACTCAATCTGCTTAGAAACAATAAGAAATGGCTTGGAAGGACTTGATATATTATGCATCACCATAATAGTTGTAGAGGTGGTGGGTCCCCTCCTTGGAGAATAATTAAGCATTAAAAACATATGGTTGGATTCCTTACCAATCTATGATATCAGTTTAGAAGAAAAGGAAGGCGATAGAAGAGACACGAAAGTTACTTTGTATATAATGTCACAAGTAACCTCCTGCTGATCTTTCATTATTGTAGAAAGGGATGGCCTTTGCGTAAAGGTTGAGTATTAGAACTAGTCAATATGAGAACCACATCAAATCTAACTTCTCTCTATTAAGTGAACTTTCCTTTCTTTAACTGTGTGTCTCACCTGTTGTTGAGAAAAATCCTCCAAGATAAATATCTAAGGTTCTTTACTGTTTTGTAATGTTGTGCCATATCTACAATGACATTGTTCAGAAATTTCATATGCAATCAAAAAATGTATGAAGGCTTCAGTGGTTGCATCGGATATGTCACAACCTCTTTCAAACCTTGTATCTAACTGGACTACCATTATCTAACTCCAGAATCTCTGGTTCTTATGGAATTGTGGTTTATTTGCTGGTAGTTTCTTTTTTATATCATAATAAGCACTCCACTCACTATTCAATGCCATGTCAATAAACAATAATTACCAGTAAAGCTGCAGTAATTTTGACTTATATATTCCAAGGATGATGCTCGAGTTAGGATACGAGAATTCTACATATTAATATTTTATTTTCACCTTTCATTTTGGGACATGATTATAGGAGAGTCTTATATAGAGTACAGAGAAATTCCATATTGTATGGCTCTAAATTTTCTAAATTCTGAACTACACCTTCGAAAATTTTTATGTCTGAATACAATAACCATGGATACACCTAATTGATAATTGAGTCTAAATTCCATTCATAGCCTGTTTTTCATTCATCAAACCTTTCTCCACATTCTAAGTTCACAAATTTTCTTTATCCCTGCATAGTCAACCAACTAACACTTGATTAAACTCTAAATTGATATTGGTAGAAAATCATTTATAGCACTAAGATTTATTGTGAATTGCAGAGTGCCAGAAACCAACCTCTTCCAACAACCTGGATGGTTGATCTCGCTAAAGAAAAAATACTTGTCATTACAGTACTCCTCTTCTCATTCCCTTCACTCCTTGTATTTTTCTCATTTTTTTTGGTGCAATCCAACCTTATGCTATCTCTCAAGTCTTCTGCACAGAAAGCTCTAACACTATGAAAGTCCAAAAATAATTCATGTAATATGCTTGAATGAATGATAAATCACTCTTATAATACATTTGAAAGCCATGTTATTCTGCATTGGCATTATTCTGTTTTTACTGCATCTTACTTTAACTTTAGTAAGCATCACTTACCATGCATTTTATGAAGAGAAAGAGCTACATACCTTATACATTTTAGGTCGTGCAAAAGACAACTTGTCGATCTTATCGTGTTCGAACCTATACTAACAAATAATATCCACAAAAAACATCAGAGTGTAAGGTCTGGTGCCACTGAACAACAATATCACATGCATGCACCACAACTTCAACATCATCACCATTCACATAGAAAATCGGAGCATTCAAGGGCTTTCCAACATCTGTACAATATTGTGAAGACCTTCCATATTTGGGATCCATTGTGAATACAACCTGATTATTAACCATGATGTTAATAGTCCCTCCACTGGTGTAGTTTGGAAGAGCACTCAAATGCAATATATATTTCACATCCCATGTTCGACTGTATTGTATTATGTCCTCAAATGATATTACACAACCATGTCAAATTCAGAAGCATTGTGATCAAAAGAAAATTCATACCATCTAGTAGTGAACACAAGTCTCCGTCTAGATTGCAAGTATGCATACCACTCTATTCTCCATGAAATCCCATCACAATCGTTGAATATCACAATGCCTTGTGACCCTAAGAGATATTTTTTCATGAACATTACTAGGAAATACTACAAAATAAAAGCAGATGAATCCATAAGAGATCATATAGTAAAGAAGCATGCACTTGAGAAGAGACAAAACAAAAAATCCATTTGCAAAAAGAAAACTCAAGAATGCTTTTAAAACAAAAAGGGATACAAGTTTTAAGAATTCACAACCCCGCAAATTATTTTGAGCTAACATAAGATAGAGCCAAACATCACAAACTCAGACTGTCAAGAGACTTTACCATTTTACCACTTCGGCCAAGGAATTTTCTTTGGATTGTCCTTGCAAATGAAAGATGTTCAGTAAAAATATATTTTACAAAATCTATAACCATTTCCCTACTTGGGCTCAATAGACCTTCACTAACATGTGGCTTATATCTATTCTTGAAGCTGCCTTTAGTGCCCATCTAAACAATCAACAAATATAGAAATTAACTCTACACAAATAAGAAAAGAAATGTCTGCAAAGGTTAAAGAATAAAAAACATATTTCAACTACTAAAAGTTTAAACTACTAAGAAATATAATCAAATTTCACCCTAAACCCTAAACCTTTCCATTACAAAATATCTTCATAAAATAACAAAGATAAAATGACCAATTTTTAACAGCAAACAGTAGCATATTAAGAAAATCCAAAAGCTAACCACTTTGGAAAATCCTAGGGAGATCATGACATATTTAAAAAATAGTGTCAGAACTAAACACTACAGACTTTAGAATCAAAACATTTATGAACTGATTATAAATGATTAGAAAGACAAATAGCAAAGGACGTAGAGCCTGAATTTAGAGGATCAAGGATAATTCAAGCTTCAACAACATTGAAGAGCTAGGAAGAAGAGTCTCCTAAAGGAAAGAAACCAATGCTAACAGAAGAAATATAACCCTATAAAACACCACTCACAAGTCAAATAAGCCATAGAAAAATGCTAACATTTACATTTACCATTTAGCATATGTAACATTTACCATCCACAACATTTAATATTGCAAAAAAAAATGCTACAGTAATAATATAAAGCATAACTTCAGACTTTTAATGCCAAATTTCCAAATCTATATTTTACTCAAAAATAAGGTGAATACATGCCTAGAAAATTTGATGCACTAATAACAATGGAAAAAAGTGTCCTCCATGACTTCAACTTTCTCCTTGGTATTGCACAAACCGGGCATACTTCAATGAACAAATATAAAATGTTGTCGATGCCTTTCAGTAGATAATATTGAGTGGATTTGGTAGATATCAGACCTCACACAAGTAAAAGAGGCAACAGAATGAATATTTAATTCCAATAAAGATCTATAACACAAGATATAGCTCCATAACACGCCCAGTAAAAATAGCTACTTACCACACGCACTGTAACACAAGTTTCTCCTTCTGTGACTTCTACATCATAAATATCTTTTTTTTCTTGGTCAGACCCTTCAACAAATGTGTGAATCTCTGCTATTGAACACTATCCTATACTGTGGCAGCTAGTTTGAGGTTTTAAAAGATGCCTTGGGCTTCAACCCCAACAAGCAATCTCTAATGCTTTTGCTTCCGCGAACATTCTTGCATTAACCCTTATTCTTGGAATTTTCCAAATCCATCATTGATTGGATATTTGGCCAAGTCCATGCTTTTGGATTAGAAATTAATAAATATACTAGTTGTGTCTTGAGCTTGGGAATGCCTTGCGCTGCTCGAGATCCACGTATTTATGCCAAAGGTACTAAACTGAGAATAAATCACATAAAACTCAAGGTTTAGACCGTATAATTGTATAGTGATCATCCAGATGCCGAATCCTTATCCTGAATCAGATAAAAACTTACATAACATGCATGTTTCCATACTGGTAAATTTAAGTTTCATGGTCCAATGACAAGAAGAATGGTTGTTTACATCGATTTTTCACTGGACAAAAGGGTTGGTTTGTACACATAGGGTTTCCCCATGATTCCAGGAAGGAGAGAGATGATCACTACTAATTTATGGTTGCAAATTGATTCTCGGTTTCTAATACCCAAGATACCACCATTTCTATCATGGCACAAAAACGTACCTTGGAAGCGCCATTACCACCCGCTGCCATATTCAATGAGGAATGCCCACAGATAGAGATTGAGTTTATTGGGAGACACAACATTTTATTTAATTATGGGGACATCAAAAATCCAACAACAAGCCTGGTCGAAAAACCGACTACCATGAAGGTTGAAAAACTAACGAATCTTTAATATTTCAAAAACAAATCGAACAAAATAGTTCTTTTCATCATTGCAATCCGACCAAAAAGTACTTTTCGATGAATGTCGTCGGATTTTGTCATCAGATTTTGGCCTCAAATCCTGTTGTGAGACCTGTCCAGACCCGAGGACCTCTCTTATATTCTAGTGTGCTCAAAATTTGTAGCACACTCTTCTAGGTTATAAAACCTATCTAACAATAGAAAGAATACACTAATTCTCTTCTCTAAACTTAACTCATAACCAATGTTGGCTTGACCCTAAACATATCCCTTCATGCACTTAATCTCCCAGAACTTACCATCATATGAAGCCTTCCTTTTAAAGTCTTAAGTGTAAGTTTTAAACCTGTGCAGAGAAGCAAAGCATACATATTCTTTTAAGAAAAATAGAGATGACAACACATCATTCACACATAAACACAGAGATTTACCCTATAAATCCTTAACCGAGAAAACCAAAAAACCTTGGAGCCACACCTCTTATTTTCTCTTCATTACATTATGAAATCCTCACAATACAAAATATAGGTATTCTGCAACATCCAAATACCCTAATCTGTTAACCTGGATTAGAAAAAGACTCCAATCCCTTAACTGGGATTAAGTTAGATATTGGGATCGCCGAGCTGCAGCACTGACATGCACACCTCCCCTCCATACGCACATGCAAAGAATATAACATATACCCAACATTCTCCCACTTGTTGTTTCCTTTGCATAGCAATGAGTCATGTACTCATAAAGTCACAGGTTTAGGGAATCAATTCCCATATATTCTCTACGCCAAGAGAACTTCTCTGTACTAACAGACTTTGTTAATGAGTCTGCAACATTGTTCATAGTGTCAACCTTCTCTAGTAGCACCTTCTTGTCTTCAACCATATCTCTCACAAATTGATTGCACATCAATATGCTTTGTCTTAGCATGATAAGAAGGGTTCTTTGCCAGGAAGATTGCACTTTGGCTATCATAATCTAACCTTACACCTTTCTATACAAACCCAATACCTGACCACAATCTTTGCAACCACACAGCTTCTTTGCTTGCATGAGTGGCTGCCATGTATTCAGCTTCTGTAGTTGAGAGTGCAACTATAGCTTGTCTCTTGCTCATCCAACTAATAGCTCCTCCAAATAGGTTAAACACATACCCACTTGTAGATCTTCTATGATTAAGGTCTCCAACCTAATCTGCATCAACAAATCCCTGTACATTTATTACTCTATCTGGTTCAAGTCTTCCTTGGTAGCAAATTGCATAATCTATGCTGCCACGTAAATATATTTAGACCCTCTTTATAGTTGTCCAATGCTCCTTTCCTAGTTTTGACATATATCTGCTCAAAACTCCCATTACATGAGAAATGTCTGGTCTTGTACAGACCATTGCATACATCAAACTACCAACTGCACTGGCATATGGAACCCGTGACATGTCTTCTTCTTCTTCCCGTGTCTTGGGACATTGCTCTACAGATAAATTTACACCTACAAGAATATGAACCTTGACCGGCTTACTTTCCTGCATGTTGAATATATGTAGTATCGTCTCAACATATTTTCTTTGATTTAAACTGATGATTTTGTTTGCACGATCTCTTCTTATATCCATTCCCATAATGAATTTTGCAGCACCGGGATATTTCATATCAAACTTGGAGGACAGTTGAGACTTCACCTCCTTTATAACATCTTTGTTGTTTCCAATCAAAAACATGTCATCAACATATAGAACTATGTTAATGAAGTGATCACCAACCTGTTTGGAATATACACAGTGATCAGCTTTGCTTCTCACAAAACCCAATCCAAGTATGTATGTGTCAAACTTTTGGTACCACATCCTTGGAGATTGCTTTAGACCATAAAGGGACTTCTTTAGTTTACATACCAACTCATTCTTTCCCTTTACTATGAACCGTTATGGTTGTTTCATGTATATTTCTTCTTCTAGATCCTCATGTAAGAATGTTGTCTTCACATCCATCTGCTCTACTTCAAGATCAAAAGCAGCAGCAATAGAAAGGAGAAATCTAATAGAAGTTAATTTTTCAACAGGAGAAAATATTTCACCAAAATCAATCCCCTCTACCTTAGAATGTCCCTTTGCTACCAAGCAGGCTTTATACCTATCCACTTTACCTTCTGCATTCAACTTCTTTTTAAATAACCATTTGCTCCCAGCTAGTAACTGGACTAGATTCCAAGCTTCATTTTTGTCCAAGGAATCCATTTCTTCATCCATGGCCTTTTTCCAGAGATCACTATTCTTTGAATTAACAGCTTCCTTCACATTTCTAGGATCATCATCAGTAATAGACATAGAAAAATGAGAGAAAAAATCAAGAGGGGAATACCTTTCTGGTTTCCTTATTTCTCGATATGACCTCCTCAAAACTGGAGTATGAGGTTCTTCTTCTTCTGATTCTTCTTCTTCTATTGAGTCAGATTCTTCACTTTCTAACTTAAACGCTATTTTCTCTGGTTCCTTTTCCATTGGATTCACTTCTTGTCTAGGGACTTCTTTGACCTCTCGAAACACCACATTTCAACTGTAAACAGTCTTCTTAGTTATAGGATTCCAAAGCTTATACCCTTTCATACCATATTTATATCCAATAGAGATACACTTCTCAGGTTTTTTGTCCAACTTGCTCCTTTTCTCCTTTGGAACATGTACATAAGCATCACAACTAAAAACTTTCATATGCTTAATAGAGGGTTTCTTACCATTCCATACCTCTTGTGGAGTCTTATTAATCAATGCTGATGTGGGTGATCGGTTTACCAAGTAACATGCTGTCTCCACTACTTCTGCCCAGAATTCTTGTCCTATCCCAGCACTGCTTAGCATGCTCCTTGCCTTTTCCATCAACGTCCTATTCATCCTCTCAGTAACTCCATTTTGTTGAGGTGTGTATGGAGTATTCTTTTGTCTTGCTATACTTCACTTCTTAAAAAATTCCTCGAATTCATTCGCACAGAACTCTCCTCCATTATCTGTCCTCAACACCTTCATTAGAGGAAATTTGGGGTCTAAAATGGGCCTTATAAGAAAACGCGGCAACAATAAATTTTGTGAGTTGGAATTCAAGAACCGATAGAATTTCAATAAAATGAGTCAACCATAATGGTTGAATTGACATATTTGTCATTAAAGAAAACTATTTTTTTTGTTCGTATTTTCGACATATCTCCCTGTATGTTTACTCAAATTTCAAGTGAGAGAGCTCGTTAGATGCAGAATTTAATTCCACATCCAACGAGTACCAACACTGCATACTTTTGACGGACCCCTTTACCCCAAAAACAAGAAATACATGAAAAAACATGATGATGATGTCATCATCATGTTGTTTCAGGTATTTCTTGTTTTTGGGGTAACGAGGTCCATTAAAATTATGTAGTGTGGGTACTCATTGGATGCAAAATTAAATTCCACATCCAACAAGCTATCCCGCTCAGAATTTGAGTAAAAACAAAGGGAGATATGTCGAAAATACGAACACAAAAAGTAGTTTTTTTCATTCTTCCTCCAAAATTAATAACTATTATTTTATTATTTTCCTTAGGAGGCCCATTTTAGACCTCAAAATTTCCTCTAATGTTGTTTTCTTTTCTAACTGATTTTCTACAAGAGCCTTAAATTCTTTAAACTTGGAAAATACTTCAAATTTTTTTCGAAGGAAATAAATCCATATGTTCCTTGAGAAATCATCTATAAATGAAACATAATACACAGATTTTCCTAATGATGGAACAGGAACAGGTCAAAACACATCACTATGTATTAATTCTAGAATTCCTTTTGCTTTTGTTGCACCAGATGCAAATCTTACTCGATTTTGTTTTCCATATATGCAATGTTCACAGAAATCAAAATACATAGTGCAATTAGTCATACCTTCAACCATACCTTTACCTTGTAATGCTCGAAGTCCCTTTTCTTCGATATGCCCCAATATTTGATGCCATAGCATTGTCTTTCCTCCTGATGCAGTCAGGGTTTTGTCATCTTTACCTCCTTCCTCCAACACAACAAAATTGTTACATTCATCAATGATGGTTTTTCCCAATAGTTTGTACAGAGTTCCATACCAAGCTCCCCTCATCAATACCATTGATCCTCGAACCATTTTGCAACCACCATCTCCACACACAGTCTTTACACTTGCAACATCCATCTTTTCGATAGATATCAAGTTTCTTGCTATATTTGGAATGTGTAGCAGTCCAGGCAGAGTTCTAATCCTTCCATCCTTTAGTTTTAGCTTGACTCTACCACGTCCAATGATACTAGCTGGTGAATAATCTCCCAAGTACACATATCCTCCATTTTACTTTTCATATTCATAGAACCACTCCCTATGAGGGGTCATATGACATGATGCACCTGAGTCAATCAACCATGTATCACGTTCTAAAGGATTACCCATGGAAGCTAGGTACACATCCCCTCCTTCTTCTTAGGAGTTATTTGCCTTTGTGGAAGGGGTATCCTCATATCCCTTTTCTTTCTCAAAATTCTTAGATCTACAATCCTTTTTATAGTGCCCAGATTTACTGCATTTCCAACACTTCCTTATTCCTTTTCCTAGAGATTTAGATCTACCCTTAGATTTAGATCTCACCCCAGATCATTTATTTTTGTTTCTCTCATGGGGGAGACCTCTCATAGACAAGGCATCATATGCTATGATTATCCATGGTTTTCCACCTTGTCTCTTCTGATAGTAGGGATGCTACAATTTCATTAAATTTTAAGGTCGCCTAGCTAGAACTACCTATTGCAACAATTAGGTTGTCCCAGGAATCCGACAAAGAACACAATCATGTAATTCATTTATCTTCTTCAGCCATTTTAATACCAACAGAGGTTATCTGACTTACCAGAGTATTGTAGACATTCAAATGCTCTGTTACAAGGTCATTCTCGTCCATTTTGAGGTGAAACAACTTCTTTTGCAGAAACTGCTTGTTCACAAGGATTTTGATTGATACAAACTCCCTAGTTTTTCCCATAGCTTTAATGCACTATCCTCACCAGATATGTTCAACAACAAAGAGTCTGATAAGCACAATCGTATTGTACTCCTCGCCCTTCTTTCTAATTTATCCCAATCATATTGTGACGTTGCAATAGGTTTCGTACGCAGATCCACAGCAATCCACTGTTCCCGATCTACCAGAAGATCCTCCATTTTGAGCTTCCATAGCACAAAATTCTGGCTGTTAAATTTCTTGATCTTTATTCTTGAAGTGCTTTCCATTCTCTTTCAATGCACAAATCAACACTGCAAAGCTCCCACTGAACCCAGGTTTATCATAGACTCGAGATCTTTCAACTGCTTTGAACCCTTAGCAGCAAAGGCATCCCCCTGATGCCAAAATCGAGCTCTGATACCACATGTAAGTTTTAAACCTGTGAAGAGAAGCAAAGCATATAGAGTCTTTTAAGAAAAATGGAGATCACAACACATAATTCACACATAAACACAGAGATTTACCTTGGAAACCCTTAACCAGGAAAACCAAAAAACCTTGGAGCCACACCTATTATTTTATCTTCATTACATTATGAAATCCTCACAATACAAAATATAGGTATTCCGCAACATCCAAATACCCTAATCCATTAACCCAGATTAGAAAAAGACTCCAATCCCTTAACCGAGATTAAGTTACATATTTTTAGACAAATTCTAAAAATAGCCACAAACAGCTATAAATAGCCATAAATTCTATAAATAGCCAAAAAAAATTGCTCGCTGCGCTCACATCGAAAATAGGGCCTACGGCTTGTTTCCATCGAAGGTGCCTTTGGGATCATCGAGCTGCAGCACTGACATGCGCACCTCCCCTCCATATGCACATGCAAATAATATAACATATACCCAACATTAAGATCCTGCTCCATGCATATCACTTAGGCGCTTACCAATTCATTTCAGAACTCAAGCACCCATCCTCTTAAGACTTAAAAGCCATCTCTCTTACACTTGAGCACTTCATACTTACACTTCATTACCCTTTGGTTTCTCACATGTCCACTTCGCCATTTTTCACTGGTTTCAATCCTATATCCATACTTACATTTTTTTTACGACCTTGCATACGTCTTTCTGGAGATTACTATACCCTGCACATCGACCTGGTGTCGATGAATACATTCAAGCAAACTTGCAACTGGAAGTCATGCTCAAACTTGACACAACCATACAACATAACTCCTTCCTATTTTAACACATTCATGCATTAACATAAACGCAGAGACACTCTTTTTTCCACTGTCTTCTCAATCCATCAACATGCTTCCACAAGACTGGAACCTCTCTGGTTCTTTCGAGTCTCAACCTAACTGGAATCACATAAGGATTCTACCCAATTACAAACTATCAGGCCTGCATATACATTGTTATTCAATCATACAACTAACCAATATTCATCAAGTTGTTCAATTACTTCACACAGACTACAAAAGAACAAAGTACACATCCCTTGATGAACCTAGTTTCCATTAAAATAATGAAATTGTACATGCACTTTAAAACCCTGATTCTACTCTGTCTGTGGCCTGATACATTTCTCAATGGTCGTCTTCTCTGAACTCTCACTCTCTGAGTTCTGTCCTCCTTCTCGTGGGTTTATTTATTTATTTAATCTTTACAAATCTGAGCATATCCATCTCTCACAATCAACTCCTACAAATCAACAACTAGTTCCTAAACTAGGGTAATAACTTCTATTTTTAGAAAACCAAATTTATCTCCATCTATGACTCATTCAACTAACCTCTCAAGTTATCCAATCATTTCAGTGATATATTACATAATTCATCATTGATTGACACCTAATCAACCTCAACATATTCCCTATCTATGCTTACTAATAAATAAACACTTTTACGTGAAATTTACAATGTCTTTTACAATTGACCCTCCTTGGCCTAACGTCTAGATCTAAAGGTCTCACTAAACACTTTGAACTTGATCATGAGAGCTAATTCTCCTGTATCACATTCCAACATCATCCTCCACCTCTTCGCGTGTTATTGTTCTCCTTAACTTGCATCAACATCCCACATATTCTACAGGCCTAGCTCCACTCCCTCATTATTTTGGGATCTCACCAACCTTAGAGTTTGCTCGCTTGTTTCTCTCCTCCTCCCTTGCATTCTTTCTCCATGTCCTTATATCATATTTCCTTATGTCTTTATATCATATTTAGTTAAATGTAGGGAATAATAACAACTTATATTATATATTAATTTACATGTTTATCCC
Source organism: Pseudotsuga menziesii (assembly GCA_001517045.1). Taxonomy (NCBI): domain Eukaryota; kingdom Viridiplantae; phylum Streptophyta; class Pinopsida; order Pinales; family Pinaceae; genus Pseudotsuga; species Pseudotsuga menziesii. The sequence goes on from LPNX010427697.1 coordinate 589,494, forward strand.
TTAAATTAAAATGTTTAGTTTTTATAGATTTTGATTGATAACAACGGTTCGAAGACAATCTTACACTTCTTCAATAATTTAAAGAAACGTCTTTATATAAAAGGCCCATGAGGTGAAATAGAAACAATCTCTCTAAAAACAAAATGGGAATGAAAAAATTGTGTGACACTGTATCTTTCATAAAAAGATATAGATATATTAGATAATAAAAATATACCTATATTTAATTAAGGAAATAAATGGGAATAAAAAGGTTATGTGAGAATATAAAATATTATTAAATAAAATCATATATATTTAATAAAATATATAAATAAATAAATTAGAATTTATCTAATAAAAAATATAAATATATTTGATTAAAAAATATAACTATATTTAATTAAAAAATTAAAAATTGTTTGTATTTTAAAAGAATAGAGAATTAAAAAATTAATCAAAAAATATACCTATATTTAATTAAGGAAATAAAAGGGAATAAAAAAGTTATGTGAGAATATAAAATATTATTAACTAAAATCATATATAATTAATAAAATATATAAATAAATTAATTAAAATTTATTTAATAAAAAATATAAATATATTTGATAAAAAAAATATAACTATATTTAATTAAAAAATTAAAAATTGTTTGTATTTTAAAAGAATAGATAGTTAAAAAAATATTGAAAAGAAGAGTAAACAATGTCTTTAACATTATGGAGCTTGCTACTTTCACGGCGGCTTCACTTGTTGACCAATATCCTATCACGTTAGTTCATATTGTGGGTTTTAAGATTATTAAAAATTGATCCAATATATTAAAGGTATTGGGGGGATGAGGGATTTAAGGTGGGGGTGGGTAGGGTGGTTTATAAGGATTAAGGTATAAAAAGGGGCAGGGAGGAGGTTTTAAGTATTGGGAGGGGGTTTCAACAAAAAGAGTTTGGGTCAATATCTCTGGAAATTAAGGGTATTCTTTAATATACCATGATCTCACGTGCTATGTGAGATGTTCACTAAGTGAAGTCCCCGTGGCTACTTTAGTGTCAAAGTTATGATGAAAAGAATTTAAAATAGAAATAAAAAACACATCATACTCACTTAAATTACTCACTTAAATAATTATTATGATAAACACTTGTTAAAGTATCTACCTAACACAAACTTCGTATATATTAAGTTAAATTATTGTGAATAAATGGAAAACTCTAGTTCGTTAAAAACTTATCAAGAAAAATATGGATGAGCACAAAGGGTTAGCACATATATTGGTTAAACAGAGATGTTATTATATATTAAGCTAAATTAATGTGAATAAATGAAAAACTATAGTTCGTTAAAAACTTATAAGAGAAGAATATGGATGATATATAGTAAGGAAAAAAAAGTGTATTAGTTAAGTAATTGTAGAGATACATTTATTATAAAATCGTTTTTTTTAAATCGATGTATATTATTTGATAATTTTATTGTTTATAAGGTTAGAATTTATTTTTATGAGAAAATATTCATTAAAAATAAGTTAAATTTTATTTTTAAAATTTAAAATCTAATTTAAATTATTTAATATTTATATTTATATTTCATTTTAACTAAGTTATAACTTTTTATCTTCCCCACATTGTGTTTCATTATAACTTTTTATCTACTTACCAACCTCATTGTGTTTGTTTGTTCTCGATCAATGATCATAATGGCCATAACCTCGTCCTATAAGGGACTTTGGATAAACTGTCTCAACTCTTGGTGCTAGCATCTTGTAGCATAATGCTTGTATTTTTTTGTCCAAGTGGTGGCTTTTCTTCTTGCTATTAACATGGAAGTCTCTTTTGGTTGTCATATAGCTCTCTTTTCTTTTGTATAATTTTTTAGTTTTTAATAGAATTCAAGCTTATAAAAGATATATCTTTTTATATTAAAAATATAAATTAACTAAAAATGATATTTGATATGATTCATTTTAACAAGATTATAATTCATATTTTAAAAATTATTGATTTTAAACGTAGAAAAGTATGATAACATTGATTAGTATCAATGATAATATTTAACATGGATCATTCTAATAATATTATTTAACCCATTTTTATTTATGTAATAAGTAAATTACACATTAAAAAATCAATGAGATTTTATCATATTGTAAACTTTTGTTTTAAAATAACAAAATTGATAATAAACATTAAATATAACGATATAATTTTTACTTTTAATCAAAGTTTTAATATGTGAATTATGATTTAGTAACATTTGTACTTAAGATTTGGTAACATTTTTACAGTAATTCATTTAAAAGGTTTAAAATCAATACCATTGATATTATAAATATAAATATTATTTAGCTTTCAAATTTTATTAAATTTCATTATAATTTTTTAAGTTTATTTTCTTATTATAATATCTTTAAAAATGAAAATGATATTTCTCTTCCTTTAATGTTATTCTTTTTCATTTTAATAATTATGTTATGAATAAAAAAATGCAATCCTCTTAACATTATTTTTCTTTCATTTCAATAATTATATTAAATTATTTTGTTGAGTTTTCTTCACTAGGTTTACCACAGTGAACTTGTTACATATTACAGTTGTTCATAGGATATTAAAGAAAATCACTAATTTCACTAAATATTGGAAAATTCTTCCTAAAATTGTATTGTTGAACCCCCCTCTCAATATACCTTTCTAATTAAGAAAACCTCTATTTCCCCATATATTGTAGATATCCATTTTTATCAACCCATTTTTAATACCCCCTTAGTATCATATTATCAAGTTGTAACAATTATTATCCCTAACAAATCTTAGTATAAGCAAACGTAATGTTAAATAAAATAACAGTATAATGCTAATAATGATCCACTGGGATCGAGGGTCGAGTGAACAATTTGTAGTATTGGATAGTGGAAGACCCAACGAATTAGTAATGGGGAATTTAGAATGCATAAAAGGAAACCTAGTAAAGAGATTAACGTAATAAAGAATGTAAAATATTGTTAATCCAATCGTCAATGCAATGCTTAGAAAATATGAGAATTGCATATGTTTCACACCACAGCCTACCAATCCACCAATTTTATATCATGTAAATACAAGTATAGCCATAGAGAGCTCATTTTTTCTATAAGCTCAATAAATTAAACTCCATGAAAATGAAAAATTGAAACCTTTCATGGATGGACTTCCCTACCTTCCTATCAAAACAAAAATCATTGATGTTTGAACCCAAATGAGCATAGAAAATTCCTCTTACTTTCCAATAACACCATATGATCATGTGCATAGCTTCGATTTGGGTCATTCACAAGATGCAATGAATTGCCTCCACTTCCTCTTCATTTATTCGTGCAATCAAGAGAATTAACAACATTTAGTTACCTCTTCTTGGGTTATATCTAGTTTTTTTAATATTTATGGGAGAGGGGGAAATATCGATTGTTAAGTTTTAAGCATACAATAGTTATAAAGATACACAGATGTTGAAACTTATATGATACCATTTCATGGTAACAATAACACATAGGGTATGTAAATAAGGATTTATATTTTCAAATATGTTCATGTCATTTCCAATACAATATTAAGATGGACGACTTGCATATAAGAATTGAAATTACAATTATGAATGTTCAAAATATAACTCAATAGAAGAATAAAAAGGGTTGAAAGAAATAATTAGTCAAGAAAGATTGATCTAACTTTTCTTGGATCTAGTGAGCCAATAAATATTGATCTCAATTTTCTTGGTTGTCATGGAGCAAGGTTTGATTGATCCTCAATACCCACCTAAACCCCAACCTAAAAAATTATTCTAAAAAAATAGAAGATTTTATAAGTCCTATGATTTGGAGGTATAAATCTAGCCTATGATTTGGAGGTCATTCCTTAGAAACATTTAGGATTGATATGAATCCATCCCATGGGTTGGATGTATGAATCTAGCATGTGTTTTGGATGTTATTCCCTAGAAAAACCTAGGCCTAATATGAATCTGACCCGCAATTTGGAGGTATGAATTGAGCCCATGATTTGGAGGTATGAATCCATCCCACAATTTGGAGGTTATTCCTCATTGCACCCAAATAAAACAATCCCCAATATTTTTCTTACTATGTCAAATTAAAAATCCCCCCTTAACCCCTTAATACGAAGCAATATCTTTTTGATTTTTTTGGGAGTATTCAAACCCCCAATATGAATGGATGTGATATGATATTTCCTTTCTAGTGAAGCCCCCTATGGTTTTTTTATTCTTTGAGTTTGTTTTTTTGTTTTTTTAAGAATAATCTATATACATATGTCGGATATTGTCGTTATTAAGTTTTTTTTTTATGTAATATATATATAATTTTTTACTAAAATGAGTGATAGTATAACCAACCTTTGGTAAGATCAGGAGTGTAAAGATGTGAGAAAGAAATTAAGCAAGCTACTACATATTCGAAAAAAATGGACAAGATAAATCACTACAAAGACTTAATTAAAAAAAAAATCATTATATAAGTAAAAGGTACGAAAATCTCCTACACCTCTCCAAGGTGGCTCCTAAGAAATTCTAGAGGCAAATTCTAACTCACAAAATAAAAGAAGACAATAAAATTGCTTTAAAATATTGGAATTCCTTTGTTAAAAATCTTTATGAATCCCCGGATATTAGAGATAACATTCAAAACCTTCTTACAATGAAAAAAAATTTCTCGTTAGAAATCATAGATTTGGGGTTAAGCGCTTAGAAAATGGAAAATCCAAAGACATTGAAGGCTGCCAAGCAAAAATATTCAAAATTGGAGGGCATGTCCTCATCATGCACATCCACAAACTCTTTAATCTAGGGGTCAAGCAAGGGTTTCCTACACCTTGGACTCAAAGCCTCATTATTTATATTTTCAAAAGCGATGATTAAAATGACCCCTCTAATTATCGGATTATTATAATTAGCCCTCTCTTAACTAAGTTATATGGTATTATCTTAGAAAATATGATAAACGAATGACTAGAAATGGAAGGTAAGAAGGATAAAGGCCAAATAGGTTTTAGAGGGCATCATTCAACCATAGACCACCTCATTATGCTAAGGATCATTGCAGAGGAATGTTGTAATGTAAGTCTGACCCATTTTGTTGCTTTGTGGATCTTAGAAAATATTTTGATACACTTCCTAGAAATAACATGTGGAATATGCTAGAGAAGCTTAAGGTTACTTTTGATTTAAGATCTGTTGCAATAAGGTTATCCCAAAATTTCATTTCCCTATTTAAGAATAGTGAGGAGTGGACAACGGATATAAATTGTAATATTGTAGTTAAACAAGGCTACCCCCTCTCCCCTACCCTTTTTGGCATTTACATTAATAAGCTAGAAAGGTGTTTAGAAGAAGTAGGTTGTGATGGTACAATCTTAGGTGGGATAGTTATCATCCTCCTACTTTATGCCCATGATATTATTCTTATGGAAAGTAGTCCTTCTGATCTCGATAAGCAATTAAGAATTCTTAAATATTTTTCTCTAATATGGGTATGATGGTTAACAATGGCAAGACAAAAATCATGATTATAAAATCTAAGAAAGACACCTATGCAAATTTTATTTATGATAATACAAATCTAGAGGAAGTGACTTCTTACAAGTATCTTGGAATTGATATTCATCACAAGCTCAATTGGAACTATAGCACTGAGAAAAGGATTAATGGAGGGTGGAAATATTATTTTGGTCTTGAAAATAACTGTAAATCAATCATTCTGGTCATGTGGAATAAAAATAAGTTCCTCTTTAAAACTCTTTTCATCCTTGTTATCTTGTATGGTTGTGAAGTATGGGGGTGCAACATTTCTAGAGAATCTTGGAGGAATATTGAGCAAATCCAAAAGAGGCTTATAACTTATAACCTCAAAATAAAAAATAGTATGCCTTATCCTATTCTCCTTATAGAAGTGGCCTTTTTTCCCATGCATGGTTATCACTAGGTACGTGATGTACAAGCATAAGATAAATAACATGGGAAATGAGAGACTTCCTAAAATTTATTTAAACTCAAGTCAAAACCAACTACATCTCAAGCATTATTGGTATAAAGATACCATGGCTTGGTTAAACCATTGGGGAGTTGATGAAAACAACATTTTGCAGAAAATTGATAATGTCAAAATTAGTATTACTTCTAAGTTTAAAGAGAAATTTTGGTGTGAGGAAAATTTAGCGGTTAAGAGAAAATTAAGATACTATAAGGAGGTCATTAATCCTAATTGTGAAGATCACAAGTATCTCTGGGTAGTAACTAGCTCATGGAGGAAAATTAATATGGACAAGATTAGAATGAGCTCTCATGAACTCCATAGCGAAAGAGGGTGTTGGTATATTCCTAAAACTCCATAGAGTTTGTCATCTTGTGACTTTATGAGTGTTGAGAATGACAATCACTTTCTTTTAGAGTTTCTTACTTACACCCACATTAGATCTGAGTTTCATAGTATTTTTTACAATACAAACATTTATAACCTCCTAACTTGCCAAAACTATAGTGAGTTCGGAAAAGTTTTTGACAAAGCTTTTTGAGCATAGGAACAATAACTTAAGGTAAACCAAGTATTATCTTCTTAAGGTTGGATAAACCAAAGTTGGTCTCAATAGAGGTTAATCATCATCACCATATTAAATGTTTTTTTTTTATAAAATAATAATACATACATTCTTTTTCTTATTAAAAAAACAATTTTATTTTATTCATTTCTAAATAATTGTTTCACACTTGGCTTGATTATATTACAATGAGATGACATAGGTTTTATATTTTTATTTAGTATTTAAATTTATATTTAAGAAATACTTTATTTTTTTCGTTTTTTGTTAAATATTTATTTCTTAATTAAAATTAAAATTTAGTATTAATTTTAATAATAAAATGTAAAATCATTAAAGTGTAAAGTGATTAAGTTTATATAAACATTAAGATATATTTAACTTCAAACTAAATAAAAAACCATTATTTTAATATTCAATTAAATTGAAATGTTATTGAATTCAATTGTGCTTTTAGTCTAAGATATAATGTAATTGAATTCAATAACTTTTGGATTAATGTGATTGAATTCAACTGCCTTTCACTCTAATATTTAAATATTATATAATATATAAATTTAATTATTTAAAACCTTATTTACTATGACTTATAAATATTTTACAATTGATAAAATTAATTATTTGAAACTTTATAGAATATGTTTGTATATATAAACTTAATGTAATTAATTTTCACTTTCCATTATAAAATATAATCGAATTAAATTTAACTATTTTCCATTATAAAATATAGTCGACTTAAATTTAACTGTTTTTCAGTTTAAGATATAATCTGATTGAATTTAACTGCTTTCCACTCTGAGATATGTCATCTCATTAAATTAAACTGCTTTGCTTTCCACTATGAGATATGAAAGCACTATGAGATATTAATATTTTAATTCTCATAAATATTTTACACTTACATTATATTAGTTCTATGAACTTAATCTAATTAATCTTTCACTATGTGATATAGAGAATTTTGTTTTACACACAAATGCAGTGCAGTTAATAAATTTAAAACGAAAAGAGAATAGAATAAATAAATACTTAACATAGCCGCAAATTCTTTTATAAATGGAATAAGTTCAACAACAGTCGGTTGCTTTACTAAGTGCGCAGCAACATAGCATCATGAATGACCGAAAGAAAACAACATATAAAAGTAGCGTTCTTTTATTGTCTTGTCTTGTCTTGTCTTCAGAGATGGCTGCTATGATCATAACAGTGTAGACTTTGAATATATAGAATATATTACTAAGAAATAAATTAGAGAAAGCTGCTGTTCAGTATAGCAGAATTCTCCTGTTTACTGAAAATTTATCAATCCATGACCTGGATGGCCTCTCTGCGGTGTTAATGTCTTCTGCATCTCTACCTTTCTGTCGGATGGTAACTTGTTTCCGTTCAAAACTCCATTGGTCTACAGCCGTATTATTCCCGTTCTGACACGGCTTCTTGTTCTTTATGTATATGCAATACAATATTAACTGAGCCAACGTCAACGGAACGCCGATCACATTGGGAGTCTACAACCAAACCCAGGGCACAAATATAAGATTCGAAAGAGTATATATTGTCGATAATAAAAATTTGGTATAGCATATTATTACCGGAAGGCCAAGAGCACCATAGCTCATCCACAAAAAGCTGTTAATGAAGCCAAAAAATGACAAGTAGAAAGGCATGAACTCCACACCTTGTGTTTGAATCACCAGTTTCTGCACACAATATAACCATGCCAAATCATTTTGTTACAATAAAATAAACTACTCTATGTTCATATTCTTCTCAATCTTGTATATCTCTGTAAAATGAATATATACATTAATTTACAGCACAACATAGAAAGAAATGAGAAGAGATTTGATGATCTGAAGAAACTACTCACCATAACAAGTGAAGAACCATACAAACCAATAGAGGAAAATATTCCCACCATTCTTATCATGAACTTGCGAGTCTTGTGATCATGGATAGCGAAGGCAGATATAACGGCTGAAACAGCGAACAATACCAAGACTCCCACAAGCATTCTGCCTATTCTTAAGTGAAATCGTAAGGAAATATACACGAAACTTTAGAATAACGGATATTTATATCTCTCACAAACCTAATATATTATAAGGAATATCTTAGAAAAATTAGTAATAGGATGGATACCCTTAGCTTAGGTGGAGGAAAAACAAGATAAGTAAAAATGGCGAAACACTCTGGAAAATTTCCAGCGCCATTAACAGTGGAGACCAGGATATTCCCCCAGCCATTACTGACGACAGGGAAGCCATACCATGTATAGGTTAAACACTTTGAAGAGAGCAATTACGTAGGGAACTGCCATACTGACTTGTCTTTTATCACTTTTTTNATTCTCCCAGCCATTACTGACGACAGGGAAGCCATACCATGTATAGGTTAAACACTTTGAAGAGAGCAATTACGTAGGGAACTGCCATACTGACTTGTCTTTTATCACTTTTTTGAATGTCAGACTGTATTGATCACATAAATATAATTGCATCCTTCCAAAAAATCATAGATTCATTCATTAAAAGCTTCTTGATCTTGAATATAATTACTTAGAAAGCAACAATTAGTATATAATTACTTACACAGGTGTTCCATACATAATTAAAGAGGTTGTGTTTCCTGTCCTATGTGTTTGAGAAATATCATGTCAATTCAATGCAAACAAACAAGAGGAAACAAAACTAACAATGTAAAAGATATGGACAAAGCAAGTCTCTCTGTTTGTAAGAAAACAAGTAGAGACAAGACAAACCCAAAATTCCAACAGCCAAACGTAGATTCTTCTCCATCCTGTTCTTCTTAGTCCGAACAAACAACTCAGAAAAAATAAGAAAAAATAAGTTGGATAGAGCCTTTTATTAAGCTTTCGATCCAGCTTGATCCACATTTTAAAATCTTTTAACAAAACCTCAATCTAGCTAGTTTCTCAGTATACTGGTTTCTTCTACTTACTCAAAAGTAAGTACCTGGAAACACTTATACATGTGAAAAGTCGATTACCAGCTTGGTTAAGAACAAGAATTTTGACCAATGTTGTGTTAAGATAATATATGCTAAATTACTAGTTCTTTTGTAAGCAATTCCAAATAAACACTGCTCTATAATTCCGACCCTTTTTGGTGTCAGTTAGTCTAAAGTTCCTATTGATATGGTGGTTTATCATCAACTAGTTCCTATTGATATGGTGCTTTATAATCAACTAGCTTGAATGGATCCATTTATGAATATGACCTTGGTTCATTACAACATAACCTAAAATGACTTGATACATACTAATTGCTTTAGATTATTTGTTAAATGTTTATTAGGCAAGTTGAGGGAATCTTAAGCTGTTTAAGATATTGGAGTGAACCTTAAGCTGTTTAGGATATTGGATTGTGGCTGTAAGTTTGAAATAATGTTTCTTTTTAAATTTATAAAATATTTTGGTTAATGTATGAATTAATGCCTTTTTAATATTGTTACATGGTTGTAAGTTTGAAATAATGTTTCTTTTTAAATTTACTAATCATTTTGGTTGATGTATGAATTAATGCCTTTTTAATATTGTTACATAGACTAGTTTATTATATTTTTTTATGACTTTCCATTTAATTCTTTTTTTTCTTTATGGTAGGCTTGAAATAAACATTATGGATTCTAGATTGGTCCTTGCACAATATGGCCTTTGAATTATAGGTTTAGCATTGAGTTTGATGATTATAAAGCTTGTTACAATATTGGAGATGTAGAAATATTTGCAATTTTATTCTAAAAGGAAAAACCATCATAGAGAAATTGTTTGGGATACATTCATTACTATCCTTACACTTGGAATCCACTTTTTCAAGGATTAGACAACCAATATAAACCATCAAAATCAAGGATAATCTTGTTATTTTCTCATTCTAATAGTGTTTTGATCATTAATATTTCCTCAACCAAAAAATAAAAGCATTAATGTTCTTAATTAAAAAAGACTCGAAATATGAAAAAATAATAGCATTCATGTTCTAAATTAAAAAAGTCTCCAAATATAAATGCCCCATCTTGAGAATGGTCATAAAGAAGAAAAAGAACTAGAAAGAAACCTCAATTGGGGGAGGCTAGAGGTAACCTCCCCCATAGTCTTAATCAACTTCAATTCTCCAACCTATGAGTCCCTTAGTGCTTTTCATAGACTATTTGCTTTTGCATTTTTTTTCTCTTGGACAACCTACATTTGAATGGGCCAAACACCAAGATCTTTCCTTGAAATGAATTTCAATTTGCCTTGAGATATTGTGTGAAACATGACATTGTATTTGTATACTACTTTTGTGGACCTCTTATTTTATCTAAATTTTCCTTCTCATTAGTGAGCCCTTTGCCTTACTAGCGGTCATCCCTTAAATCAAATCTTATTCTCCTTGGCCATTCCAACATCATCCTCCACCTCTTCGCTTGTTATTGTTCTCCTTATCTTACATCAACATCCTACATATTCTACAACCCTAGCTCCACTCCCTCATTATTTTGAGATCTCACCTCCCTTAGAGTTTGATGGCTTGTTCCTCTCCTCCTTCCTTGCATTATTTCCTCATGTCCTTATATCATATTTCTTCATATCCTTATATCATATTTTAGTTAAAAGTGAGGAATAATAATAACTTATATTATATATTTAACCCTTAAATTATTTAAGTATTTAGTTTTTATAGATGTTGATTGAGAAGAACGAAAGATAATCTTACACTTCTTTAATAATTTAAAAAATATAAATGAAATGAAATAGAAACAATCTCTATAAGGGTTGATGCACAATCATGGACTCCTTTAAAGACACTTTAAATGCCACATAATACTAGAATAAACGGAAAACTCTGACTTTAGGTGACAATTAGGGGTGCTTCCCTAACTTATTTGAAGATGAAGTAAAAAGAGAAAAGATAGGAACTTCAATCAGCTTTCATAATATATAGATTTATGCAGAGAAAATGTGTGTAAATGATTATAAAATTAGTTTCCGTGAAAGTGGGTTTTCAAATTTTTAGCACATCTTAACATATATGTTTGTGTGGGTGCAGCAATATATGAGATAAATGATGTCAATTTGGGATAAAATCTTGCAGAAATATAAAGGACATATGGGCCTAGTGAAACACTATTTATTCGAAATTTTTCA